>LPNX010305412.1:46083-60660 GCA_001517045.1 Pseudotsuga menziesii
AATTTGAAGTTTTAATCTTACAAACATAAGCATGAAAATAGAACTTCATATTTCATACATCTATATTCATTCCAATTTTTTGTATTTACTATATAGGTAATATAGTTATATGTTTTATTACTAATGTATAAGTATATAAATATTATAGATATATATATATTTAAATGTATATATTATATTTTTTTCAAAAGAAAATGTATATCTTAGATCTCTATTCATTCCAATTTTGTTTTGTTTATTGACTATATTGGTAATATCATTATATGTTTTATTAATAATGTTTAAATATATAAATTTTAGAGATATGAATTTTTAAAATGTATATATTATATTTTTTTCAAAATAAAATGTATAATTTTTATTAGTAGTTAACATTTTTAAGTTTTAATTTTTAATATCCAACATGTAAGGCTTTAACCTTACAAGTGGTACTAGAGCTTCAGGCTCTTGGTCACACTGATTCTCCACTCATTGCATCCCATTTCCTACCCCCTCATTATCCTCAAACACTCCATCTCTCGATTCTCTCTCACTACACCTCGACTTCACCTCAGGCACACCATTTTCCCTTCATGCTGCTCCCACACCCTCACTAAGCTTGTGTTCCTCCCTCTTGCATTCCCAAGTTTATTCCACCTTCCAACACTCCATTCCATCCCCATCCCACACTCCTGGATATCTCTTCACTTAATTCACACTACCCATACACCCATGACCTCCACACCATTAAAGTATGCATCCATTCCTCCACACGCTTCTTGCTCCACTCTACCCATCATTTTCTACACTAGTCTGCTCAAGCCTTCCCACCTTCTTGCTTGATGCTCCATTACCAGTCCTTCTCCCTTTCCATTATTCTTGTCCTCCACCTCTCGAACCTACACATTCACTTGGTTCATTCCCTTGGATCATCCCATCTCTCCTTCCATCCATCCTTTCACCGAACCTACACTTGATCCATCCCCCATTGCTACACTCACTCCTTCCACCCACATCACTCCTAATATCCTCTCGACCTCCTACACGAACTTTCCTCCACCATCCAATGTGCATTCCCCCACATAGTCTCTTGCTCCCACCACTCCCCATTGTTGCACTCTCCTTGTGTGCTTCCCATGTACTCCCTCAACCTCTCTCTACAAACATACCTTCACAGTCACCCACCATGTGATCGCTTCTTTTCACACACACACTCTTTGTTGTTTGCTTAAACATTCACGCAACCTTCCCGTTCAACCCTAGAAAAAAGATCCATCATTTTTTCAAATACAATTAAAAAAAAATATTATTGTTAATATTTAGTAATAATTACTTTTGTAATATTTATTTTAATATATATAAAGTTTATAAAAAAAACTATATACTAAACTACTTATATAGTTTATAAAAACACTAATAATAGTTATTATTATTATTTACGCTTATAGGTGTTTTTTCTATGGAGGTGCATTTTGAAAATTAATGTACCTGTTTCATCGTCCCCTCCACCAATTTAATTTTCAGACATGTTTTTATAATTTGCAAATGCCTATCCTAATGATTTGCTGGCGATTTTTTGGTTCAATGTTACTCTTTCCCATACATTGTTCCACTTGTTTGCAATCAACAAAGAAGGAACCATGTGGAAATTATGGACAAGTTGTCTCTCTGTCACAATCCCCGAAACCATTATCGTCTCACTATTGCATGATTGAGTGAATTCCTAAGCACATATTTCAACTGAAACACATATACTGGTCAATTTAATGAAGGGTGTGGGATCCAAGGTCCATAAAATCAGTTTCTTTGGCTATGGAAACTTAATGAATATTGTGCTCACAGTAAAGAAATTCAGTCTTAAAATCACGGGGACTTCACTTAGTGAACATCTCACATAGCACGTGCGATCATGGGATATTAAAGAATACCCTTAATTTCCAGAGATATTAACCCAAAATAATTTTGTTGAAACCCCCTCCCAATACTTAAAACCTCCTCCCCACCCCTTTTTATACCTCAATCCTTATAAACCACCCTACCCAACCCCATCTTAAACCCCTCATCCCCCCAATACCTGCAATATATTGGTTCAATTTTTAATAATTTTAAAACCCACAATATGAACTAACGTGATAGGATATTGGTAAACAAGTGAATCCCCTATTCTTAGAATGAACCTTTCCATGGTGGATGGGTCGGTTTTAAAGATTTTAATGTAGCCACATATGCATCAGCCATGGAACGTAATCATTTTGATTCTATTTAGCAGATATTTTTTATGTGTTTTAAAATATGTGTTGTGATTGAGAATGGGAGTTGAATCATCATGGAGAATGACTATGCACTACCAGTGAATATCACCTGTTAATTTCCATTTTGTATATTTTTTTTATTATCAACGATATCATATTATATTTTTTATGTTGGAATAATTAAATGATAGATTGATACCTGAGCAGCCAAAATCTTCCATAATAATGCATGTAGTGTTGAAAATGAAGATCATGGGGTACAATATGTGGAGATACTATTGAAAACAATTCCCTTCTTTGAAACTAAATTATGTTCTAATTATCTCATAAATATGTTCTTCAAGAAGTAACTTCCAATGTGTTAGAATCAAAATGGATAATAAATGTGTCATTCTAGGGACTTAACTCCATTGGAATCATTTGCAGACATCATTATCTTGTTCAGTTTATTATTGAGCGATATGTTTTTATTTTTCGACATTTGTAGCCACACACTTAACATGCTTTCCAAAGGAATTGCTTTAAAAAAATCATATATGCCTCACAAGTCTTCCTTGCACTAATGAATAGTGTTGATGCAGCGGGATATTTATCTAAAGTCAAAATCATACTCTACCGTCAATATTGTTTTATTAAAATATTATCATCAAGTGATCTATTATTACAATCTCATGCTAAAAAGTATATGAGAGTAATCAAATTCTCTATTTTGTGAAAATCGCATGCTAATAAGTCTTTCTGGGTAATCAATTTATCTATTTTGTGTTGAGAAGCATATCTATGTTCTTATCAAGCAATTCCATGAATCTACTTTTGTGGAAAATTATTGTATTTTCCACTCTTTGATTTGGAATATTTTGGAATTGGTTATCAAATATTTATTATATAATAACATAACATCTTCTTGTTATGTTTTTTTAAATATGTGCAAAAGATATGTACATGGATAACTTTTACTTGATGTGAGGTTTCCTCTGGCTCATTCATAGGTGCTTCAGTTGACTCTCTTTGTGTGTGTTTCACGCATGAAAGCTTAGGCAATGTATATCACAGCATGAAGAGTACGTCTCATGTAGGTTGTTGCATTGATGCTATTATGAAAACATGAACTCTTCAAGTGCAAAGTAAGAAAGTTGAGCTTCCTCTTCCACCTAAAAAAAATGTTTGACAAGTGAAATCATTTATTCTATGTTCAATCAATGCACAAAATCTCAAAGAGGAGACTTGTTTTGGGATCACACTACAGGTTATCTGGTCTTTTGATCACTCTTAATCTTTCATCTATTACACCTAATAAAAAGCATTAAGACTTTCAATATGGATCTATACGGTAAATATCTCAATAATATTTGTGGGTGCAACGACACTTACAAGAGAGAGGAGCACCGAAACACTATCAACTTCACCTTCTACTTCAATTGGAAAAAACACCGTCATCTTCATCTTCAATTGGTAGCCCACAAATACAATTCACTGCTCTGTCGTTAACTACTCAACTCCACAAGGGTAAGAATTAGATCAATGAAATTCATATTCGATTTTAAGTTATTTTTGTTTCTCTTTCGCTATGAAACAAAGTACTAGGATATCGATTTTTTTTGTATTAGGTCAACATCTATTCTATTGTGTTCAAATATTAGGTTGAAAAACACCTATTTTACCATGTTTGAATATGAAATTTGTGGCGTTTGAATGCAATTCAGCTTCCAGGTCCAAAAGAGCAAGCATCGTGTTCAGTGAATGACCTGCAATTACATTCATGTATGGTGAGAATAGATTTCATGGTGGAGGAAGTCACAAACAACTATGAATGTTAGCATAGTCATGGATTGCTTGCAAGTGATAATTGGGTAGCTGGAAAGAAATGTGCCTAGCCACCCAATTACAGTTTTGATTCCAATGAAAAAGGGAGGTTTTGGTACATCGGGAAATCAACACCCCTCAACATCTTATCCTTAAATATTGTGATTAATGCTACTTTGAGTAGGTCTAAGGGATTAAAAATAACTTCCTTCCCTGATAATTTTATATCACAAAGTTTTGTCACTGCTTTCAAGTTCCAAATTATATCACAAATATATTTTAATAAAAATAATATGAAATGGGTATTATGTTATATTATTTATTTATAATGTTCTTTTTCCAATATTATTAGTTTTGTTTTTTAATTTAATATATGTAAGTATATAATTTAATCATTATTTAAATTAAATTAAATTATGTAAATAAAATTTAAACTTATAATTAAAATTAAATTTAGAATTAAATTTAAATTAATTTCAACTTCAATAAGTTCAAAATTAATACGAATTATGATTTTATATTTTATAATTAATCATATTAAATTTGAATTTAATAAAATTAGTACTATATAAATTTAATAACATTACTTAATTAATTTAGTTTAGTAATATTTAGTAATAAATAACATTAATTAATTAATATCATTATTTAATAACTTTATTTTTATTAACTCAAATTTTTGACTTTATATTTTTTATTACAGTTAAAACCAGAAAATTATGTATTGTCCATGTATTATATCATAAAATTATTATTACATTACGTTTGCATTGACCGCATTTCAATTTTCTTAAATACTAATTAATATTTTTTTAATTTAAGTTAATTGTAATATTATCAAAATATTATTGATTACATCCATATATCTATGAACATAAATCTATGATGGATACATTCTACTAGTGACACCAATGTTTGTATGCTCAGCCTCCCTAGACGTTGGTGAAGTCTTATTGTAACCCCCTATCCATTATTTTTTTGGTCTAGGCTCTTCTTTAGTTTTTGGATACTATGTCTAGTGGGTAGATCACGCAGATGTATCATTTTTTATTGTTACTATGCTGATAGCTTTAGTAATTCATTTTTTTCATATTTCCTTCCATACTCTTCCATCTTGTTGCCTTCTATGAATTACAAGTCTTTTGTCTGATGTACCTTGTACCTCCACTACCCTTGTAGATGACTATCTCAGATCAGATATCCCTAGTACTCCTAGGACAAATCTTAGTGAATTTTTATTGGCTCTCTCTCTATGGCCTCATGTTTTCATATTTAGGTAGAATGAAAATCAAGGGCTCTCTTTTAAAATTATTCTTGTAGATAACATTGGTGGAAGCATGGCCAATTTAGGCCTTCTTGCTTGAAATGGTCAAAATCCCTTTTCAATAGATTGTAGAGTTGAAAAGTACTAGAATTTAATTTGTGGAAGTCAATTTTGTTGGCTTCTACCAATATTATAAAAAAAATTTATAGTATAAATCGTAATAGTGATGTGCTCTTTTAATTTGTAATTACCTCCAAATTTGGCCATCTTATAAGCTACCTCCATTAGAACTAATATATGCATAATGTGCTTAGGAAAGATATGAGGAGATGAAGTTTTCCCATAGATAATATCTAATTTCGAACATGTATTGGTTACTATTCTTTGATTAGTTTTAGCACATCCACAGATTTCTCAAATAATATCAGGCAAAGTTTGTCAAAGACAATCTCACAAAGAGGAGCTAAGAAAACCACATGGATATATTCATAATGCTCTGAATACTTTATCTTCACAACTCATTATAGTGAATTGAAAGAGGTGGAAGATAAGGATTCTAGATATCACCCATATATGTGAGGAACTTATAGCACAGACTGCATCCAATAAAAATTCCTCCATGTTAGATTCAAGGGATTTTGGATTTGGGTTCTCCGAACATTTTTTGGCATACACATTCAAATTGATTGACAATATTTCATTCTTCCTAGTTAAATGCACCACCCCTTGTTCAACACTTAATGTGCCAAGGGAAACCAAATCTCGTGTAGCTAAGAATAGTCCTTTATTCCATATAAAATGATTCCCAGTATGACCACATTCCTCATAGGCTTTTGCAAGTTAGAGGTTGGATAGTGAGAGGTTGAATAAAAAAATCATGGGTGTTTTTGAAATGTTCCCTCTTCCCTCCATGTCTTTATTACTTCACTGGGTCATGCTTGTAGGAAAATCCCTACAAAAATTATGTGCCCAACATTATCTCAGGGGATGGAATCTTGTAAATGGTGTTGAGAGTGCACAGGGCATATTACTCAATCCTTGTCCAATTATCCAAGTATATGTTCATTTCCTTGGTGTTCTCCCTTTTAATGAACCACTACACCACATCTGAATAGGGGAGAACAACCTATGGCCAAGTTTCAATTATGCGTGGCTGAGTCAGTTGTACCTTGTAGTTCATATGGATGGAATCAATTGTTTCCTTCAAAAGTGTGTCAAAAGGAAATTCTAGTGATGGATGTGCTCACTGATATGTTTTGAAAACATTGTAAAATTTCTAATCAAATGGAATGCTAATGTTGGGAGATGTGTGATTGAAATCTTGATTAGATTCATGTGTGGAAATTTTTTTAGCTTCTTTATTTTATACATGGTTCCCTTAATTGGGGTCATTTTTCCAAATATGTGCTTCCACAAACACTGTACAAGAAATTGTTAATAATTATTCAAGAAGCTAATCACTCATTTAAAGTAGGTTACAAATACAAGTTCAAATAATGATTTCAATATCGAGATACACCTTTCAACTCAAAATATTATTGTTTTCAATGAAAGGAAAACTAATCCAAGATATTTTTCATGCTCATTGTTGTGATCTTGTATTCTCTTCCACCATTTAGTAATATAATTTAAGAAACACAATGCCAACTGCAAACAACAAGCACCAAGCCAAGAAATGTAGACTTCATGATACTATAATATTGAGGAAAGTGAGTGAAGCCAATGATTCCTTGTACTCATTTTGTTATAAAGATGTTTTTCAATGATATTGGCACTCATCCAGCGATAGATCTTAAGATTCCTCAAGAAATAATGACTTGAATTAAGAGATCCCGATTACCAAATTTGGAACTAAATATCTCCATGAAACCCTATATGAGTTGAAGTTTTTCATCTCACTAAATGAAATTGATTTGATGGATTACTATAGGGCCCGATATTTTGAAGAATATACCGTTACAGAAAGAAACAATTGCTTTATGAATGGATAGGGGGACACTTAAGATAGTAAGGTGGCCAATAAGGGAAAATTAGTATAGAATCCAAAAAAAACTCTGAGAGGATGAACACAGCGCAAGCATGCTTGACTAATCAGATGAGGTAAATATTAGATTTAAGAGGGGAAACAGAGATCTAACACCAAAAATTAACTCAAAGAGGGACATAGTACAGTTTTAGAGAGGAAAAGTTGATTCATTAGAGGAAATTTCAACTCAAAATGGGCCTCCTAAGGAAAATTAATAAAGTAATAGTTAAAATAATATTTATTAATTTTGGAGGAAGAAAAGAAAAAACTAGTTTTTTGTTCATATTTTCGACATATCTCCATGTGTTTTTACTCAAATTTTGATCGGAAAAGATCATTGGATACATAATTAAATTCAAAATCCAACGAGTACCCACTCGGCATATTTTTGAGGGGCCCCGATACCCAATAAATAAGAAATACCTAAAAAAAACATGATGATGATGTAATCATCGCATTTTTCTAGGTATTTATTTTTTGGGGGGTAGTGGGGCCCATCAAAAGTATGATGAGTGGGTACTCGTTGGATGTGGAATTTAATTCCACATCGAACGCGCTCTCCTTATAGAAATTTGAGTAAAAACAAAAGGAGATATGTCAAAAATATGAACAAAAAAAGTAGTTTTTTTTATGATACATATCCCCAAATTTATATTAAATTTTTTTTAAGAGGTGCTCCATTTTTTAATTTTAAATCATTTTGATTGGATAATACATGATGACATGGAATTTGTATTATTTTTGGAAGGTCCATTTTAAATTGAAATTTCCTCTAATTCCCACTAAAAACAGGCTTTATAGGTTTTCAAAAAATTTATGCAAACAAAAGAGGATGACAATGAGAGGGAAAGCCACCAAATTAATTAGGACTTTAAGATATTAAATTGTAGGTTATTGGAGTAATTCAATCAGGGTTTATATCATGTTTTACTAACATATTAAATGAGGTAAAATATCCAACTAACTAAGGTTAATTAAACAATAATTCCTTTAATGAACTATAAACCCTTGTGCTAGAAAAGAAAGAGAGATAGAAACCCTTGTGCTATAAATAAAAATGGAATAAGGAAGAGAACTATCTTTGACTTCATTGTTTTAGATGTTGAATATCCTTGGGTTCAAGTAGAGAGTTGAAATCCTCCAAGAGTTATCCATGGCACATAACTACACATTGATCATCTCCAAATTCATGCAAGATAAGTCTTATCCATTTGTTTAAGAATACCTAAAAAATGGCCTCAGAGAAAAAAATGAATAGAGAAAACCCTCTTCAATCGATTAAAAATGAATTGAACTCCTTTATAAACAATAAACATAAGAACCAATTTAGTTCAATTATGATATAATTTAAAATATAAAATGGATCAAACCACTTTTTGGGTGTTTTTAAAGGAAGTTAAATAAATTTATTTATTTATTCCTCAAGGAGTGAAAAGTGGGCCTCTGTACCTTGCATTGTAGTTATTGTTTTAATCATTATTTTATTAAATGGATATAAATTAGTTAGAAGCTGAGCTAAAACATATAGAAAGGTTAGTTTTCTCACTCAGTCATCATGGTTGAGTAATGAGAATGTTCCCATTGTATTTTCAACATTTTCTTTAGATATATAGCGAAAAACAGACCCCATTCTCTATTATCAAAACTACATCTGCATGCTTCACTAGTAAATTTTGGGCTAGCCTAAACAATAGACAATAAATAATATATTTCCCAAAGTCATTCTTAATTCTCTAGGTTTCATACTAGTCATATAAACTATATTTTTTAACTAAACTTGTTTTTGGGTAAATGAAAATATGTAGGGTGAATAGTGTGATGAACTAAGAAAACAAGAGACAATTGTATAAGGTCAACATTGAGATTAATGGCTAGGCTACCAATTTTTTTACATTAATAGCTTACTTGGTGTTAATAAATATTCATGTCATGACTGCATGGTTCTATTTGGTAGCATCACATCTCTTTAGTTGGTTTTATGGATCTATCAGCAAGTCCTCCAAGGTTTTCAAGAGCATTTTGAGCTCCAATTCGATCAAGGAAATATCTACACATGCTGACACATGTTGGCTAAAGGACACACATTATTCCTAATAAAAAACATTCAGACTTTCTCAAGGGATCACTCTCAGAGGATCAAAATAAATGAAAGGTTAAGAGTGATCAAAATTGATCGAAAGGATAGGTAACCTGCTCTGTCGTTAACTGATCAACTCCACAAGGGTAAGAATTAGATCAATGAAATTCATATTCGAGTTTAATTTATTTTTGTTTCTCTTCAGCTATGAAACAAAGTACTAGGATATAGATATTTTTTTTGTATTAGGTCAACATCTATTCTACTGTGTTAGAATAGTAGGCTGAACAATGCCTATTGTACTGTGTTCGAATATGAATTTTGTGGTGTTTGAATGCAATTCTGATTTCAAGAACAAATGAGCAAGCATCATGTTCAGTGAATGACCTACGATTAGATTCATGTATAGTGAGAACAGATTTCATGGTAGCAGAAGTCACAAACAACTGCAAAAAAATAAGACTTGAACCCAAGACATATTATTTAGTAACTACAAAAAAAAGACTTGAACCCAAGATCTATTATTTAATAAAGAAACTTTCAACCAAGTGAGATAATACAAAAGATATGTAAAAGTTGGATGGAAGGAAGTGTTATTTTCCCTTATTTTTATTTTTACTCTCCGACCTTGGAGTGTGTGCTTACACCAAAACCATACCTTTTATCTTGCAAGACAATACACAACCACACAAAAAAAAAGAAAATTTGAAATGGAAATTTATCTGATTTGGGGTTAGCCATTTGTTAGTGTACCTAGAAAATGTAATCTTCCCCACTACTTTTGGTTTAACAAGTTCACAAAAAGTGCATGTCAAATATCATATTCAGTAAAAATAAACCTTTCCACTATGGTTCTAACTTTCTAAGTTTGCATAGATTGAGTGGCAAAGAGAATACACAAATTGAAAAGGTAACAAACCAGAAATAAAATAAAAAAACATGCTAAAATATTAAAGAATGTTATATTATTTTTTAATGCTTAATCGTAACTAGTATAGATTTGGATATTGTAAAATGGTAGTATCTTATGAAAATAGAAACCTTTTTCAAAAAAATAAAAACATGTTTCTTACTAAAATCATTTCTCTAGATGCAATGGAACACATATTTCATAAAATCCATAGAAAAATAAAAAACCATAAATCCTTTCATGCATATGGAAACACCAGTTAAAGATTTCGATCACCAATGGAAGAACTTCATAATAGCTCTGATACCATGTTTGACAAATACAAGATATTTCCACAAACTCAAACACCTTGAAAAGTGATTCAAAAAAATGTATTACAGATCAATACACCAATTTGTTTACGTGGTTGAAAACCTAAGAAATGGAAACAGTCCACGATCCCATCCAAATAGCTAGTTGACGCAATATTACTATGCAAAAGAAAAAAATGTTACAATGAGTTTCTCAGAATAAATCATTAATCTCTTTAAATATATATCATGGATCAATCTGGTGATAACCTATATGTCAATGGCCATTAAGATCATGGAGAGGATAAATTGTTAGATCACTCTATGTTTAGAACATATCATAACAATTGGATTACGATGCACAATTGCATCCTAAAGAAACACACTATTTCCTAAATATACATTCTAACAATTTGATCTTAACTAACTCCTAAGTGTCTAAATATACTAGCATTAACCTCTACATATTACATTAGAATATGGATTGAAGTTGTGACCTTAAACAAACTTAAAAAAGACATTGTTGTTCAATTTCTAGAGGAGAATGTAATTACTAAGTTATGGGTTCCATTGACTCTTGTATTCGATAAATCAGCATAAGTTTATTCAAAAAATAAACCAAGTTTTCTCTACATAAAGAAATTAATATGCATTATGCATCAAACAAATATTCTTTGGGAAAACAAGGTAGGTGAATCCACAAAAAAATTGATCTCGATCCTAGAAACAATATTAGTTGATCACCAATACAAATAACACAATGATCTCGCTATCATTATCTCGATCGATAGGGATACCCCAAAATAATCACCAGGAACCTCAAATTTCTTCCTTCTCTACAAAAAGGAAGTCATTATTCCCCCCACTATTTTTTTACCATTCCTTTTAGTTATCCAAAGAATCTAGAGGACATGAGGGTCATATTGTCAAAATTAGGATAAACACTTTGTTTAAATTGGAAGAGGAAAGAGAAAAGGTGGGAAGCAAATTCATAGTACATCAAAAAAAAAACAAGAAGCAGTATGTTAATAAATCAAATGGAAATAAATATTTCCAAATCAATGATTTGATTCTTAAATGGTATTAGCCTCATGAAGAGAAAGTAAGGCATACAAATTTTCAATAATTATGGCTTGGTCCTTATGTGATAGTTGAGAAGCTTGGAATTAGTACCTACAACTACAAAATATGAAAGGAAAAATGGATATTCTCTTAATAAATGGAAATTCATCCCTTTGAACCTCATCCACTGTAATGAAATCCATTTCTCAGTCCTCCTATTTATTAGCATATTGGGATTTATTGTTTTGGTAACACTATAGTTGATTATTCATGCTACCATAAATATGTTGTTTTAATCAATTCTTGTGTCTAAGACACCAAATGAATCAATAAAATACCTACCTAATAATAATTGCAATCACCTCAAATCATTGACATGCCTCATACAAATAATGCTCAAAGAATTTTTGAAACCATGCTGACCAATCTATTCAAGCAAAGAAATCCCCCAAAACCTCTCTCAGCATTGGATTCAAATAATTTTATTTCCTCATGGACCAAGGTGTTTATGATATATGCATTAACTGAATTAAAGAGTTCAGATGATGATTTGATTGAAATGTAGGAAATCAAGATGGCTTACTAGTGAACCAGGAGCATAGGGGAACTCATCTTGGAAAGAGCTTCTAACTATGAAGAAGAAAGCAAGAAGGTAGCTATGTGGTATAGACATAGTGATAGCACCACCAAAGTGACATCAATTTACAACTGGGGAGATATATATGGGATATTCAATGATTATAACTATCCCCTTATTCTAAAAGAAGAAAATGATTATTCAAGTGTATACAAGAATGTAAGGAGAGCATAGCTCTATAGGATCCAAAACAATCTCTTCCTTCCCTTCTCACATACACCATTAATTTAAGTTCCTAGGCGTGAGCATTGGTATGACAGAGGAAAATATTGAGGCATGGCCAGTACATGTGAAGGAATGTTTTAAAAAATTATTGGTGAATAGAAAAAGATTCAAATCCAAATAAAATGGTTGTATCATACTTAGTTCCTTCACACTTCATATTATATAGTATCCATGTTGTTTTTCGATTATATGGAGAAAAGGATGTATCCACTTTGAGTGAATCTTAGGTCTTAACAATGCACACAATAGTCACAATTTGCCACATTTTCAATTGCAAAGCCATTTTATCATCTACTTTGGATAAAACCATCATTACAATACATAGCCCAATTTAAGTAGCTGCATCTTAATTGTATATTTCCTCTCATCTCTTCGATATCATGTGTATTGAAAATTCATTCCCCGACATTAAATGGCAGTGGAAGTCATCAAAACTAGTAGAACCAACATTGCATGTGTATTGTAACAATTTATGGGAATGGAAATATGTGATAAATTACCAAATAATATGTGATGAATTTATTTGAGCTTTTTACACTCAGATCCGTGACAATCCTACTCCATCCATGTCTAAAATAACCTTTTATGTGACATAAAACATTTGTGATTGGTATGATACTAAGGAGCACAATTATCTACTGATATATTGTGGATATGAATCTCCAAACATATTTTCACTCTATGTTATTGACAAGATAGTGCTATTGGAGATTGCATATCAAGATTACGTAAATAGAGTGGGATCCATTCTGGAAAATAATATGAAATCCATGTGGCCCATTTGCCTCTAAATTCTAAAAGCAATGCAGAAGAAGAGGTTTATCGAAATCCTAACAAAACTATAGAAGAAGTGTCATGCAAGTTGAGAAGAGGAGAATATAGTAAAGACAAAACCTTCACGTTAAAATGGAAAAAATGAACCTATGAGGAAGGAAGAAGAGGATGATTCCATGAAAAGTGATAAAGAACAAAGAAAAAAAGCACAAGAAGAAACATCAACCAAGGTTTTTTTACCAACTCAAGTACCTCCTTTTACTATTCAAACCATCAATGGGAACTTTCCACTAGGGGGATTTGTTTTGTAAAAATTACCCCAAGAAAAGAGAAAGAAATGTAATCAATGTATTTATTTTTGTTCAACAACAATATAAAGAAAATAGCGAAGAGAATATGAAAGAACTTTAATATCTTAAAGAATGTCAATCAAACTGGGGTGAAGGTTATCAGTAAGTTGAGCTTAATATCTCTTGTTTCAAAAGATGAAATGATGAACTTTTTAAATTATGGATTAAAATTTAGTTGATTTATATGTAATTATTTTGTTATTAGTCTACATTTTGTGGGATTGTCAGAGTTTTAGATGTTTAATTGTCATTGAAAAATATTTGAATGAATGGGTACTTGAATAGATTTCAAGATGATAAGAATATGGATTTGCAATACTAATCTATGAATTTTTGAAATTAACTTTAGTTGAGTAAAAATAAACAAAATACTAGTTTGAAACATACAATTCTATGTCATGTTTAGAAACGAAGATAACATTGGTTAATCAAAGAATTGGAAACATGTTTTCCTATGATATGCCATGTATTTACAAATGAATATAATATTGGTTGAGTCAAAGTTTATTTTAAATATATAATTCCATACCAAGAAGAAAGTCTATTTCATATACCAAAATTTCATACCAATAGTCATTGGTTAAGTAATGGATATATTCTCATAGTATAAGAAATGTGGAAAATCATTGTAAATAAATGATGGCCACCGATCAATCACATAGGTGATATCAATATAAATTGGTTAAGAGATGGAAAATTTTAATTGATTAGTACTTATATATCCATGTTATAAACAAACAAATTCAAACAACTTCCTAATATGACATTAGTATAGTTTGACCAAATGAAAACAACCTCCTATTTTTTATGGATATAGTTTGACCAAATAAAACATATATGGTATTACAACATACATGTCTTGTATTCCATAATCTCACTTGAATCATTTCTAAAAGGTAACAGTTAAAGTGTGGTTCAAGTTTTTTCA
>LPNX010305413.1:0-45730 GCA_001517045.1 Pseudotsuga menziesii
TATAAACAATAAAGTTGAGATACGAAATGTGTTGAAGCATCAAGCTTTCAAATCACCCAGAGTTTAGAACTGTTATAGTTTTAAAACACATATATATGGGGAAAAAACTGAAGCCTCAAAGCTTTTAGTGTAAATACATATATATAAATGAGAAGCCTCTGTGGACTAATCCTCCCAGTGGTGATCACAATAGCAAATTACGGCCTGAGCCACTCTATGGAGTAGCCTAGCAAAGCGACCTGAAATTCCCACGGCCTGGTGCTGGTATCATCTGGGTAAGTCATTAGTAAAGACATCAAGGATCCCTACAGTTAAGCATTGTAGGTTCTCCTCAATCTTCTCGATATCCTCATCCAACTTGTTGCAGTAGATCACCATATATCTGACTCCCACTCACCTCTCAATAGGCGATGCTCCAGCTAGACAAGAAGGTCCAATGTCTACACAAGTCATTTTCACACATCTCAGCATTACAAGATAAAAATCAAATAAAAATTGAAAAATTAAAAACATGATTGATAGAATATTTCTTACCTCGATCGTCTCACTCCTCTCCCTCTGGTAATGGAATTTTTGGGTCCTCACAGAATTCTGCTCTCTCATAAGAATAGTCTTCTATCATCAGTAACCAGTTTTGCAACCAGTGAATGAAGACCGGTCCATAAACAACCTTCGAACCTCCACCACTATGGCGGGCCATGACGCACACCCACCTGAACATCCTAGGATCTTCAGTAGCTAGCCTGCTCACGGCTACCTAGGGCCTCATATGTGGTAACCTCTCTAGGAAGAAATATATTATCACTGCTCCATAGCCAAACTGTTAGATTTTTATCACTAAGCTAGCAATACATTAGGATCTTTAACTGAGAGAATAACAAGCATACCAATCAAACACAAGAGACAATGAACACAGTGTTTATCCTCAGGGAAACCATAAATGGAGAAAACCTCGCAACTTCCTCAAAGATAGAATCAGCACCAAAAGTAAAACCCCAAAACAATAAGATGATCTCCCGACAGCAGTAACCTCTTTCTTCCTTGCCCCATTGTCTTCTTCTTCCTCAGCTATGCGCTACAACTAAGTGTGAGTGAGTGTGTGATAAATAGAGAGGCCAGCTCTCAATTTATACTAATTCTTGACTTGACTAAACCCAACGAGGTCCGACTTCTCTAGGAGATTCTAATAACCCTAGTGCCCCGGAACTGCGGGGACTTTAACCCTTGACCAATAGGAGGATTACCCACAATGACTTGACATGACTTGTTTACATTATAGAACCTCCCGATAGGAACATCAGGGTATGACATGACTCAAGTAAATTACAAATACATCTTGGAATAAACATCAGGTTACAATACATAAGAAATACAAGTGAATACATTCTGAAGTTACAATTACATCAACACTCCCTCTTAACTAGGAAGATATTCTTTCGACAAAATTTTCAGCACAATTCTTCTTCTTTGTATTATCTGGATCATCATCGAGTCCTCGTCATCTTCAAGTCATCTTCATCTTCAATTCATGTTCATCTTCAGGTCATCGTCATCTTCAAGTCATCTTCATCATCGGATCTGGATCATCAATCGATCTAGATCACCACTAGACATCATCACTTGATCTGGATCATCACTCGATCTGGATTATCACTGTTGGATCATCATCACTAAATCATCACGGGTGCTATCTCTTGATTCTTCTCATCACAGGAAGTTCTACAGATCTAGCATTTTTTCATGCTAGATGTACATCTACAGACCCAGTCCTTTTTCATACTGGATGTATCATCACACTGAGCTAGTTCTTTTTCATACTAGATGTGGCATCCACCCAGAGCTAGTCCTTTTCCATACTAGATGAGTCTTCACAGAGCTAGTCCTTTTTCATACTATATGTGGCATCCACCCATAGCTAGTCCTTTTTCATACTAGATGAGTCTTCACAGAGCTAGTCCTTTTTCATACTAGATGTGGGATATACACGGAGCTAGTCCTTTTTCATACTAGATGAGTCTTCACATAGCTAGTCCTTTTTCATACTAGATGTGGGATCTACATAGAGCTAGTCCTTTTTCATACTAGATGAGTCTTCACCGAGCTAGTTCTTTTTCATACTAGATGTGGGATCTACACAGAGCTAGTCCTTTTTCATACTAGATGAGTATTCACAGAGCTAGTCCTTTTTCATACTAGATGTGGGATCTACACAGAGCTAGTCCTTTTTCATACTAGATGTGGGATCTACACAGATCTAGTCCTTTTTCATACTAGATGATTCTTCACAGAGCTAGTCCTTTTTCATACTATATGTGGGATCTACACAGTGCTAGTCCTTTTTCATACTAGATGTGTCTTCACAGAGCCAGCCCTTTTTCATGCTGGATGTGGGATCTACATAGAGCTAGTCCTTTTTCATACTAGATGTGTCTTCACAGAGCCAGCCCTTTTTCATGCTGGATGTGGGATCTACATAGAGCTAGTCCTTTTTCATACTAGATGTGTCTTCACAGAGCCAGCCCTTTTTCATGCTGGATGTGGGATCATCACATACATCTGAAAATGCAAGGAACCAATCCTCTCACCATGTCACAGCTCTTACATCCGACCATGGAAGGAACCAATCCTCTCACCATGTCGGAAAGGCATAGCACTTACATCTAACCATGGAAGGAACCAATCCTCTCAACATGTAAGAAGGGCATAGCACTTACATCTAACCATGGAAGGAACCAATCCTCTCACCATGTCAGAAAGGCACAGCATGGACACATCACTTCCTCTTGGGAGGAATCTTGATCTGGAGAACACCAAGCTTCTCCCTGAAGTACTCAAACTTCACCCTAGCCAATGGCTTAGTCAACACATCAGCTATCTATTCATCCGTCACAACATACTAGAGCTTCACTGCACCTCTCTGCACCATATCCCTGATATAGTAATACTTGATCTTGATATGCTTCGACTTGTCATGGAACACCGGGTTCTCCAACAACTTCACACAACTCTGGTTGTCACAATATATACAAGTAGCATCTAACTGGAGATCAAATAAATTAGATAGTAGCTTCCTCAGCCATACTTCCTCACAACTAGCTGAACAGGCTGTGACATATTCTGCTTCAGTTGTACTCAATTCCACACAGGATTGCTTCCTACGAGACCAAGAGATCACACCTGATCCCATACTAAAGCAACACCCTTCAGTGCTCTTCCTATCGATGGCATTTCCTGCCCAATCTGAATCAACATAACCCTCCAGGTTAATCCTTTGATCAATCTTATACTTGAGCCCATAATCAACCGTATCCTTCAGGTACCTCAGAATATGATTTGCAGCAATCAAGTGAACATGTCTCGGATCTGTCAAGAATTGGCTCAATGTGTTCATAGAAAAGCAAATATCTGGTCTCATGTTCGTCAGGTACATCAAGGACCCAATCATCTGATGATACATTGTGGCATCAACCGACTCTAATGAAGCATCACTCAATAGCTTCAGGTTCGATGCCATAGGTGTGGTTAATGCCTTGCAGTCCATCATCCCAAATCTCTTCAGGATCTCTACTGCATACTTCCCTTGTCCAAAGAAGATTCCATATGTATTCTGCCACACCTCCATGCCTAGAAAATAATGCATCATACCCAAGTCCTTCATTTCGAACCCGACAGCAAGCTTCCTCTTCGTATCTGCAATCAACCCATCCATACCTGTTATAAATAGATCATCTACATATAGTAGGAGCATCATTGGGTTGCCATATTCAACCTTGTAGTAAAGGTTGGAATCTGCTTTACTCTTGGTAAAGCCCAAACTGGATAGGAAGCTATCGATTCTGTCGTACCATGTCTTGGGTGCCTGTTTCAAGCCGTACATGTATTTCTTCAATCTACACACATGAGACTCCCTGTCATGTGTCTCAAAACCGAGTGATTTCTCTACATACACTTCCTCTTCTACTACACCATTCAAGAAAGTAGTCTTGACATCCATCTGGTGTATCTTCCATTTCATTACTGCGGTCGGAGCAAGTACTGATATGATGGAAGTGTATCTAGATACTGGTGAAAAGGTTTCTTCATAGTCTATTCCTTCTTTCTAGGAGAAACCACGAGCAACAAATATTTCTTTATATTTTTCAACGCTACCATCTGCAGCATGCTTGATCTTGTAGATCCATTTGGAATTTATGACAGAATTCCCTTGTGGTCTTGGGAAAACATCCCAAACATTGTTCTTCATGATCGATTGATACTCTTTGATCATAGCATCCTTCCATTCTTTCCATTCTGCCGCTTCTTCATAATTGGAAGGTTCTTTATCGATGAAATCACATAATAAGGCTATATATCCGGAGCAGAATCTGATCCTCTTTCTTTCTTTGTGATTCTCTTCTAGAGCCCCATATCTTTCCGCACCTTGGATAGCTTCTCATACCCAAGCAGGTTTCCTCTTGTGAGGATTCTTCTCCTGAGGTGGATCTACAGGTTCTTGGGGTTCTTCAAATTCTTGATCTTCTTCTCTGAGTTTCTTCGTTCATGGTTGTATCATGAATTCTGGGTGCTTCTTCTTCTTCAGGTTCTTCAGCAGGTCTCTTTCTGGATTTGTTGTAAGCTGAGTCTTCATAAAATGTTACATCCCTGCTGATGTCGATCTTTTTGAATACTGGGAAGTATATTCTATAAGCCTTTGAGCTTTCATAGCATCCCACAAATATACCCTTCTTTCCTGAAGGATCTAATTTTGTTCTCTTCTCTTTTGGAATGTGTATGTGCACTGGACAGTCGAATCTTCTGAGATGGATGACTTTTGGTTTCTTGCTAGAAAATAATTCTTCAGGTGTCTTGTTCTCGAGTACTCTGTGTGGAGTATGATTCTGTACATACACCATGGTTCTGGAAGCTTCTGTCGATAGATGCATAGGAAGATCTTGATCATGAAGCATTGCTCTTGCAACTTCCATGATAGTTCTATTCTTCATTTCTACAATCCCATTCTGTTGTGGATTATACGGAGTGGACAACTCCCTATTAATCCCTGAGTCTTTGCATAACTCTTTGAATTCATTTGAAGTGAATTCTCTGCCATTATCTGATAGAAAAGTCCTGATCTTCTTTTCAATGTGGTTCTCGATCAAGGCTTTGAATTCCTTGAACTTGCTGAATACTTCATCTTTGTTCTTCATAAATTAAATCTATGTCTTCCTAGAAAATTCATCAATAAAAGAAACATAGTATACATACCCACTTAGAGAACTTGATGACATTAGACTGCATACCTCAGAGTGGATGATTTCCAAGATTCCTTTTTCTTTGCTCTTGCTACTTGGAAATGTCTTCTTTGTGTTCTTTCCTTTCACACATCCTTTACAAACCCCATCATGTTTTGCTTGAATTTTTGGAAGACATTCAATAGCTTTTCTTGCAAGTGGTAGTGCCCTATAATGCACATGTGCAAGCCTTCTATGCCAAAGTTCATTTGGTTCTACTAAGTCATTAACCAAATCTTGTTCTGGTTGGCCCTTCAATTTGTATAGACCTCCTTCTTGTTCCCCAATCACTATTGCATCGTCAAAAGTCTTTCCCTTTGGCCACATAAGAACTTGGCCATCTACAAAAGCAACCCTCATTCCTTTTGCATGCAATGTAGATATGGAGAGGAGGTTCTTCTTTAGTCCTAGAACAAACAATACATTTTTCATCTTCATATACTTTCCAGAGTCTAGTTTATAGGAGGATTCACCACTACCTTTTATTGGATACTGGTAGTCATCCCCAAGTTTCACCTTGTGAGGTGACTCGTGTTCAGATAGTTTCACAAATGATTCTTTGAATCCCATCATGTTCTTGGCAGCACCACTATCTATGATCCAATCATTGCTTCCATGTGAAATAGTTCCCGTGAGAGCAGAGATCAGCACATATTCTTCATCACTTGAAGAATCGCTTTCTTGTCTAATTCTCTTTGTGGAAGGTTCATCATCCTCTGCAGCATGAGTGTGACGTCTTATTTTGTTTCCCTTTTTCTTCTTTGAGTTCCCTTTGTTATGACAGTGTTTGATGTGTGACCTTTCTCATCACATGTGTAACATCTAATAGTAGACAGATATCTTCTAGAGTGTGAGATCTTACCTTTGGAGTGATGATGGTCCCTTCTGGTTTTCTTGGTGTGGGTTGTTAGAGCTTGATCTTCACTTCCCATCTTTTCTTCTCAAGCTACTATTCGAGCTTCTTCTTGAGAGCATTATTCCTATTCTGCTAAACTTGACTAACTTATTCCTGGCACAGATCCCTTGAATGAAAGAGTCCCATGATCTAGGGAGACCATTCAAGGTGGTCATCACAATCTCTGCATTTTCCACTTCTTCATCTACTGCTTCCAATTGTTCCTTGATCTAAGATACCCTTTTAAAGTAAGACTAGATGGTCTCAGCATTCTGGATCTTTACATTCTTCAGTTGGTTTCTCAGAGTCATCTTCTTGTTTATGTTCTTCCCTTCAAACAATTTGGTTAGGGCATCAAACATAGCTTTAGGTGTCTTTAGGGAGGACACCTGTGGTATGAGGTGATCCTTGATTGAATCAGCAATAATCCTCTTTACAATAACCAACTTTTTCTTATGTAAGGCCTTAGCCTCATCTCCCTATGGAACTGGAACCTCCTCATTGATATAGGAGTCCAACTCATTTTCTTCCAGGACCAGGGAGATCCTATACTTCCAGGCTCGAAAGTTATCAGCTCCCTCAAGATTTTCATCGAGCTTGGTATAATGAGACATATTAACTGAGAACCTCAAATGGAAATACAAAATATTTAGATCTTACCAGGTCAATATGTCGGATCTAGATTTGGAGCTGAAATTCTATAGTGCTGGTTCAGGAGCAGATTAGGGTTTTGCTTTTCAAGAGTTATGTCCAACCAAATGCTTTGATCTTGATCCCTAACTTTGATTTTGAGGAGGAGATCAATCCATGCCTGGGCTCACTCAAAATTCCACTTCTGTGGAAATCCCTAATTTCTGGCAATAGTGTTGGGTCCAAAACCGAAAAACCTCAGAATTGGATTATGCTTCGACAAAAAGATGTGCCCTAGGGAGGAGAGTTATTCCAACCTTATTTTGCTGAAAATATGTGGAGAGAGATCCACAAATTAGGAAGCCCTAGTTCCTGCAGCTGCATAGTGTCTTCTTCTCAGGTTAGCTCTGATACCATGTTAGATTTTTATCATTAAGCTAGCAATACATTAGGATATTTAACTGAGAGAATAACAGGCACAAAAATCAAACACAAGAGACAATGAACACATTGTTTATCCTCATGGAAACCATAAATGGATAAAACACTACAACTTCCTCAAAGATAGAATCAGCATAAAAAGTAAAACCCCAAAACAGTAAGATGATCTCCCGACAGCAGTAACCTCTTTCTTCCTTGCCCCAGTGTCTTCTTCTTCCTCAGCTATATGCTACAACTAAGTGTGAGTGAGTGTGTGATAAATAGAGAGGCTAGCTCTCTATTTATACTAATTCCCAACTTGACTAAACCCAACTAGGTTCGAGTTCTCTAGGAGAGTCTAATAACCCTAGTTCCCTGGAACTGCGGGGACTTTAACCCTTGACCAATAGGAGGGTTACCCACAATGACTTGACATGACTTATTTACATTATATAACCTCCCGATAGGAACATCGGGGTATGACATGACTCAAGTACATTACAAATACATCCTGGAATAAACATTGGGTTACAATACATAAGAAATACAAGTGAATACATTTCGAAGTTACAATTACATCAACACAAACTACTTGATCTATCCCCCTATGCACTTGTTTAACTGGTCCTTTAATATGACCATCATAACTTCACACCAGTTGGATACTGTGGGTTCCATACACTCTATAGTGCATAGCATGTGTGCCCTGGTGGTCAAATGGGCTGATTTGGTCTCGACGACCTTCCCAATAGTGAAAACCATTGTCCTCAAATCTTGACCTACTATCTGTTTGATAGGGATTTTCCCCCTGTGGGAATGTGTCCCTAATGAATAGTACATGTCAATCAAATCATCTAATGTAGAATCACCACTCCGTGGGCCAAACATAACTACTTGTTTCCCTCTACAAGACAACCCAGCCAGGAAGTATATTTCATCTATGTCAATGCTCAGCCTGTGGACCCCAACCACAAAATTATGTTGGTCAGGGTCCCACATATCAATGATGTACACTAGAAGGTGTATATAGGCCTCTATCCTGGGCACTCTAAAATACTTAAGTAACCCAGGGTCTCGAAGAGCTACCATAGTGGGTGCGTCATTAATTGCTTGGAAGTCCTCTGTTTCATGTTTGCGTTCTTTCCAAATCACCATGAAATAGGGTGGTTTTTCTCCTACAAAAACATTGTAAAAATGCATTAGACACACATCAAGTTTTTTGATGGTCAAAGATGGGATTTTTTTCTTTTCCCTAGCTGTAGGCACTTTTTCTCCATGCAAACAGAGTGTCAGCACCTTTGTTGGCTGTGAACAGAGCGCCTTCAGCGCTTATGTCCCAGCACAGCAAAGTATCAGTGCTAGGAACCTTTGTTGGATGTGGACGGAGCGCCTTTGGCACCTATGTCCCATCGCATCAAAGCATCAGTGCCTAACCCGACAGAGAAAAAGGCGTCATCTTGAGCGCGTAGTTCCATTTAGGAAAATTCCAAAAAAAACCCCAAAACCAGTCCAAAAACAAAAAAATGCCACCGTGAATGAGAAGGGAAAATTTTTGGCTCTTACCTGCTCCAAATGGCTCGAGGAATGACGGGCTATAAATCCTGGAATCAACAATTGAAGGTTATCTCCTTTTGCACCAACTTCACCTACTCCAAATGGTAAGACTTTTTCCATTTTGTTCCTATTTATAGTAATTTTGACCTTTTTTATTTTTATTTTTAAATTAAAATTACATTAATATTATGGTTTTCTATCATTGGTACCCTACAGTTTTATAATGAAGTTGATTCTAACATAATTTTCAAGATTTCCAGGTCAAATTCATAAGGTGCATGGCTATGTTTTAAGTTCTTTTTGTCTTTTTCATACTTAGGGTAAAAATGAAAAAGTACCGAGCATTTTTTACACTTTTCACCTGCTCGTTAAAAAACTAGTAAAAGAGTGTCGAGTCCACTTTTGCTACTTTTTCATACTCATAAAAACTGGCTTATGAAAAAGAAAACATGTTACGGAGTTATATTTAAGCTCTTTTCAGTCTCCTTAGAAACACAAAAATATTGCCAAGCGAACTTGTTACGTTCACGCTTGTAAAAGTATCTAAACGATCGACTAGTCGGTGGTAGATTATCTCTTTTTCGGACCGATTAGGCCTATTTATGAAAAAGGAACACTTTGGTTGATATCAAGCAGAAGAGTTCTCTGAGGCATTATTTTATACTTTTTCGGGCCTTGGGCACTAAATCTGACGAAAAAGGACCTTTTTGGAGTCTCCTTGTGTCTTCGTTCAAACTCTCTAAATATGAACGATATTGAGTTCACTTTCATCGGACTCATAAAATCAAATGATGAAGGACCATTTCTAGGAACGAACCCCTCCTTTCTTTCTTAGGTTCGTAAGACATGTGAGAATGGACTCATCGCTTGATGAGCTACAATGAGTGTTTGTTACCCTCTTTGAACTCGTAAAAATGAAAAAAGGCACTCATCCTTCATGATGGGGAAATTAAGGGAAAGGGGAATATTTGTGCATTTGTATTTATGGAAGCTCACAGTCCACCTTTGATGTTGATGTATATGTAACTTCAGAATGTATTCACTTGTATATTTATTGTATTGTACCCCGATGTTTATTCCGGGAAGTATTTGTAATGTAATTGAGTCATGTCATGCCCCGATGTTCCTATCGGGAGGTTCTATGATGTAAACAAGTCATGTCAAGTCATTGTGGGTAACCCTCCTATTGGTTAAGGGTTAAAGTCCCCGTAGTTCCGGGGCACTAGGGTTGTTAGACTCACCTAGTGAAGTCGGCCCTAGTAGGGTTTAGTCAAGTCAAGAATTAGTATAAATAGAGAGCTAGCCTCTCTATTTAACACACACTCACTCACACTCAATTGTAGTGCATAGATGAGGAAGAAGAAGACACTGGGGCTAGGAAGAAAGAGGCTACTACTGTCAGGAGATCATCTTACTATTTTGGGGTTTTACTTTTGGTGTTGATTCTATCTCTGAGGAAGTTGTGTGGTTTTCTCCATTTATGGTTTCCCCAAGGAAAAACATTGTGTTCATTGTCTCTTGTGTTTGATTGTTGTACTTGTTATTCTCTCAATTAAAGATCCTAACATAATGCTAGCTTGAATGATAAAATTCTAACATGGTATTAGAGCTAACCTGAGAAGAAGACGCTATGCAACTATGGGAACTAGGGATTCCTACTTTGTGTATCTCTCTCCATATATTTTCGGAAAAAAGAAGGTTGGATTAACTCTCCTCCCTAGGGAGCATCTTTCTGTCAAAGAAGAATCCAATTCTGAGCTTTTTTAGTTTTGGACCCGACACTACTGCCGGAAATTAGGGCTTTCCACAGAAGTGGAATTTTTTAGTGAGCCCAGACCCAGATTGATATCCTCCTCAAAATCGAAGTTTAGAGATCAATATCAAAGCATTTGGTTGGACAGAACTTCGGAAAAGCCAAACCCTAATCTGCTCCTGAACCAGCACTGTAGAAATTCAACTCCAAATCCAGATCTGACATCTTGACCTGGTAAGATATAAATATTTTGTATTTTCATTTGAGGTTCTTGGTTAAGATGTCTCATCATACCAAGCTTGATGAAAAGCTTGAGGGAGCTTATAAATTCTGATCCTAGAAGTATAGGATCTCCCTAATCCTGGAAGAAAATGAGTTGGACTCCTATATTAATGAGGAGGTTCCAGTTCCAGAGGGAGATGAGGCTAAGGCCTTACACAAGAAGAAGTTGGTTATGCCAAAGAGGAGTATTGCTGATTCAATCAAGGATCACCTCATACCACAGGTGTCATCCCTAAAGACACCTAAAGCTATGTTTGATGCCCTAACCAAATTGTTTGAAGGGAAGAATATAAATCAGAAGATGACTCTAAGAAACCAATTGAAGAATGTAAAGATCCAGAATGATGAGACCATACAATCTTACTTTACAAGGGTCTATCAGATCAAGGAATAGCTGGAAGCAGTAGATGAAGAAGTGTAGAATGCAAAGGTTGTTATGACCACCTTGAATGGTCTCCCTAGATCATGGGACTCCTTTATTCAAGGAATATGTGCCAGAAAGAAGTTAGTCAATTTAGTAGACTATGGGAAGAATGCTCTCAAGAAGAAGCTCAGGTAACAGCTTGAGAAGAAAATATAGGAAGTGAAGATCAAGCCCTCACAGTTCATTCCAAGAAAAGAAAAAGAAGTTCTCATCACTCTAGAGGTAAGCATTTACATAAAACTAACACTAGAAAAGATTTGTCTAGAAGCAGATGTTATACATGTGATGAAGTAGGACACTTTGCAAAATATTGTCCCAAAAGACAAAATAAGAAAAGGGGAAACAAGAGAAGACATCGTGCTCATGCTGCAGAGAATGATGAACCTTCCACAAGGAGAACCAAATATGAAAGTGAAGACTCTTCAAGTGATGAAGAATATGTCTTGATTTCTTCTCTCACAGGAAACATCACACATGGAAGCAATGATTGGCTTATAGACAGTGGGGCTTCCAAACATATGACAGGATTCAAAGAGTCCTTTGTAAAACTTTCAGAACATGAATCACCTCACAAGGTGAAACTTGGAGATGACTACCAGTATCCAATAAAAGGTAGTGGGGAATCCTCCTATAAGCTAGACTCCAGAAATTCTATGAAGATGCAAGATGTATTGTTTGTACCAAGACTAAAGAAGAATGTTCTCTCCATATATGCATTAGATGCAAAAGGCATGAGGGTTGCATTTATAGATGGCCAAGTTATCATGTGGCCAAAGGGAAAGACTATTAATGATGCAGTAGTGATTGGGGAACAAGAAGGAGGTCTATACAAATTGAAGGGCCATCCAGAACAAGCTTTAGTCCATGACTCAGTAGAGCGAAATGAACTTTGGCATAGAAGGCTTGCACATGTGCATTATAGAGCACTACCACTTGCAAGCAAAGCTGTTGAAGGTCTTCCAGAAATTCAAGAAAAACATGATGGAGTCTGCAAAGGATGTGCAAAAGGAAAGAATACAAAGAAGACATTTCCAAGTAGCGAGAGAAAGGAAAAAGGAATCTTGGAAATCATTCACTCCAATGTCATCAAGTTCAATAAGCGGGTATGTATAATATGTTTCTTTCATTGATGATTTTTTCTAGGAAGACATGGATTTACTTCATGAAGAACAAAGATGAAGTATTCAGCAAGTTCAAGGAATTAAAAGCCTTGATCTAGAACCACACTAAAAAGAATATCAAGACCTTTCGATCAGAAAATGGCATATAATTCACATCAAATGAATTCAAAGAGTTGTGCAAAGACTCGGGGATTAAGAGGGAGTTGTCTACTCCATATAATCCACAACAAAATGGGATTGCAGAAAGGAAGAATAGAACTATCATGGAAGCTGCAAGGGCAATGCTTCATGATCAAGATCTTCCTATGCATCTATGGGCAGAAGCTACCATAATAGTTGTGTATGTACAGAACCATACTCCACACTGACTACTTGAGAACAAGACACCTGAAGAAGTATTTTCCAGCAAGAAACCAGAAGTCGACCATCTCAGAATATTCGGTTGTCCAGTGTAGATACACATTCCAAAAGAGAAGAGGACAAAATTAGATCCTTCAGGAAAGAAGGGTATATTTGTGGGATACTCTGAAAGCTTGAAGGATTACAAAATATACTTCCCAGGATTCAAGAAGATTGACATCAGCAGGGATTTAAAATTTGACGAAGACACATCTTGCAACAAATCTAGAAATAAACCTGTTGAAGTTCCTAAAGAATCAGAAGCACCCAGAATTCATGACACAACCATGAATGAAGAAACTCAAAAAGAAGATTGAGAATTTGAAGAACCTCAAGAACCTATAGATCCACCTCCAGAGAAGAATCCTCATAAGATGAAACATGCTTGGGTATGAGAAGCTATCCAAGGTGTGGAAAGATATGGGGCTCCAGAAGAGAATCACAGAGAAAGAAAGAGGACCAGATCTTGCTCTGGTTATGTAGCATTATTATGTGATTTCATCGATAAAGAAACTTCCAATTATCAAGAAGCGGCAGAACGAAAAGAATGGAAGGATGCTATGATCGAAGAGTATCAATCGATCATGAAAGAATGATGTTTGGGATGTTGTCCCAAGACCACAATGGAAGTCTATTGTAACTTTCAAATGGATCTACGAGATCAAGCATGCTGCAAATGATAGCTTAGAAAAATATAAAGCAAGATTTGTTGCTCGTGGTTTCTCCCAGAAAGAAGAAGTGTATGTGGAGCAGTCACTCGGTTTTGAGACACATGATAGGGAGTCTCATGTGTGTAGATTGAAGAAATCCATGTACGGTTTGAAACAGGCACCCAGGACATGGTACAGAAGAATTGACAGCTTTCTATCTAGTTTGGGCTTTACCAAGAGTAAAGCAGATTCCAACCTTTACTACAAGGTTGAGGATGGCAACCCAGTGATGCTCCTACTATATGTAGATGATCTGTTTGTAACAGGTATGGTGGGTTGATTGCTGATACAAAGAGGAAGCTTGCTTCCAAGTTCAAAATGAAGGACTTTGGTATGATGCATTATTTCATAGGCATGGAGGTGTGGCAGAATGCAGATGGAATTTCCCTGGGACAAGGGAAATATATGATAGAGATCCTAAAGAGATTCGAAATGATGGATTGCAAGGCCATGACTAAACCTATGGCATCAAACCTGAAGCTATTGAGTGATGCTTCATCAGAAGTGGTTGATGCCATGATGTATTGTCAGATGATAGGGTCCTTGATGTACCTGACGAACACAAGACCAGATATTTTCTTTGTTGTGAAAACCTTGAGCCACTTCTTGACAGATCTGAGACATGTTCACTTGATTGATGCAAAGCCTATTCTGAGGTACCTGAGGGGTACTGTTGATTATGGGTGCAAGTATGATGTGAATCAGAAATATTAACCTGGAGGGTTATGTTGATTCAGATTGGGCAGGCAGTACCATCGATAGGAAGAGCACTTCACGGCGTTGCTTCAGTATGGGATCAGGTGTGATCTCTTGGTTTAGCAGGAATCAATCCTGTGTTGCACTGAGTACAACTAAAGCAGAGTATGTCGCAACTTGTTTAGCTAGTTGTGAGTTAGTATGGCTGAGGAAGATAATGCCTGATTTATTTGATCTCCATCCAAATGCTACTTGTATATATTGTGAAAACAGAAGTTGTGTGAAGTTGTCGGAGAACCCGGTGTTTCATGAAAATTTGAAGCATATCGAGACCAAGTATCACTATATCAAGGATATGGTGTAGAGATGAGCAGTGAAGCTCCAGTATGTTGCGATGGACGAATAGATACATGATGTGTTGACGAAGCCATTGGCCAAAGTGAAGTTTGAGTACTTCAGGGAGAAGCTTGGTGTTCTCCAGATCGTGATTTCCCCCAAGGGGAAGTGATGAGTCTGTGAGCCATTCTGACATGGTGAGAGGATTGGTTCCTTCCATGGTTAGATGTAAGGCCTGAGCTATTTTGTCATGGTGAGAGGATTGGTTCCTTCCATCTCAGATATGAATGCTGGCCATTCTGATGTGACTGTAGGATTGGTTCCTACATGATCAGATATAAGGGCTATTTCCATTATTAGAATGGAGGTACCTGGTCAGTTACCAGGAAAACTCAGTCTAGGACTGAGGGACATTCTAATATGACTATGAGATGTTTTCTCACATGATCAGATATGAGTGCATGGCCATTTTGATGTGATTGAGGGATGTGTTCCCACTTGATCAGATATAAGGGTTGTTGCCATTCTGTCATGGTGAGAGGATTGGTTCCTACCATGTCAGATGTGAGTGCCAACCATTCTGACGTAGGGTTAGATATAAGGGTTACTGTCATTCTGTCATGGTGAGAGGATTGCTTCCTTCCATGTTAGATGTGAGTGTCGACCATTCAGACTAAGGGCTATTTCCATGTCAGATATGAATGCTGGCCATTCTGATGTGACTGTAGGATTGGTTCCTACATGATCAGATATAAGGGCTATTTCCATTATTTGAATGGAGGTACCTGGTCAGTTACCAGGAAAACTCAATCTAGGACTGAGGGCCATTCTAATATGACTATGAGATGTGTTCTCACATGATCAGATATGAGTTCCATTATTTGAATGGAGGTACCTGGTCAGTTACCAGGAAAACTCAGTCTAGGACTGAGGGCCATTCTAATATGACTATGAGATGTGTTCTCACATGATCAGATATGAGTGCATGGCCATTTTGATGTGATTGAGGGATGTGTTCCCACTTGATCAGATATAAGGGTTGTTTCCATTCTGTCATGGTGAGAGGATTGGTTCCTGCCATGTCAGATGTGAGTGCCAACCATTCTGACGTAGGGTTAGATATAAGGGTTACTGTCATTCTGTCATGGTGAGAGGATTGCTTCCTTCCATGTCATATGTGAGTGTCGGCCATTCGAACTAAGGTTCAGATATAAGGGCTACTTCCATTCTCTAAATGGAGGCACCTGGTCAGTTACTAGGAAACCTCAATATAGGACTGAGTGCTTTTCTGATGAGTCAAGGCCAGATGTAATAGTTTTTCCTTTCCACAGATGATAGCAGTTGTGTACTGTCATGTTGGTGGATGTGAGTGTTGTGCCTTTCTAACGAGTCAAGGTTAGATGTGAGTGCTATGCCTTTCTGACAAGTCAAGGTCAGATGTGAGTGCTAAGCCTTTTCACATATGATAGTAGTTGAGTACTATCATGTTGGTGAATGGAAGGGTTGTGCCTTTCTAACATGATGTTGGATGTGTTCCTCTCATGGACAGATGTGAGTGCTGGCCATTCTGAATTAGGGTCGAATATAAGCGCTACCGAAGACCTACAAGGAGGTAGGCCTACAACCAGCATGAAAAAGGGATGGCTTTGTATAAATTCCTGTGACGAGAAGAATCATGAGATAGCACATATGATGATGACTTAGTGATGATCCAAATCGAGTGATGATTCAGATCCAGTTATGATGTCTCCGAGATGATCTAGATCGAGTGATGATCCAGATCCAGCAGTGATGATCCAGATCAAGTGATGATCCATATCCAGTGATGATGTCCCCATGATGATCCAGATTGAGTGATGATCCAGATCCAGTGATGATGATCCAGATCCAGTGATGATCCAGATCCAATGATGATGATCCAGATCGAGTGATGATCCATATCCAAGACGATTACTTGAAGATGAAGATTACTTGAAGATGAATATGAATTGAAGATGCAGATGACAAGATGATCCAGAGAAGAAGACTAGTGATGAAAAATTGTGTCAAGAGAATACCTTCCTATTTAAGAGGGAGTGTTGATGTATATGTAACTTCGGAATTTATTCACTTGTATATTTCATGTATTGTACCCCGATGTTTATTCCAGGAAGTATCTATAATGTAATTGAGTCATTTCATGCCCTAATGTTCCTATTGGGAGGTTCTATAATGTAAACAAGTCATGTCAAGTCATTGTGGGTAACCCTCCTATTGGTTAAGGGTTAAAGTCCCTGCAGTTTCGGGGCACTAGGATTGTTAGACTCACCTAGTGAAGTCGGCCCTAGTAGGGTTTAGTCAAGTCAGGAATTAGTATAAATAGAGAGCTAGCCTCTATATTTATCACACACTCACTCATACTCAGTTGTAGCACACAGCTGAGGAAGAAGAAGACACTGGGGCTAGGAAGAAAGAGGCTAATGTTGTCGGGAGATCATCTTACTATTTTGGGGTTTTACTTTTGGTGCTAATTCTATCTCTGAGGAAGTTGCAGGGTTTTCTCCATTTATGGTTTCCCCGAGCAAAAACATTGTGTTCATTGTCTCTTGTGTTTGATTGTTGTACTTGTTATTCTCTCAGTTAAAGATCCTAACATAATGCTAGCTTGAAGGATAAAATTCTAACATTTGAACATGGCACTTATCTGCATTAGCATTTCTGAATAGTTGGGTATTCAGCTTGTCTCCAAGTCGATCTACTTTCATGAGTCACCTAACTCCTTGGGTCAATTCAAAGAATTATTTGTTATATTCCTTGTATTACACCTGGATTTTTTCTTGTCAAGTCAATGCTGCCAAGTCATTTGTCGTGCCACAAATTGTTCAAAGGATGTCTCTTCTGAAATTCAACTCGTCGATAACTTTACCTTCCTACAAAATTAGTCGTGTCTGAGTCTGTTTCATGGTTGTTTCATCACTTCAAAATCAAATTTTGTTCCATGTTTTGTGTCGATGATGGAGGAAACATTATGGCCCTCCTTCGACGAGTCTATTCCTGTCAACTTCAGCACATCATCCAAGAACTAGATTCAGGAACCTAGTCAAGTACCTTAAATCCTGCATGGCTCAATGGCAAGTTTCCTCGCTTTCAATAGTAGGTTTTCATCAATGACCTCTGATTGAAATATTCTATCAAGTGTTCGAATTAAAAAAATCTATTCACACTTGGGAGAATGTACTAAGATACCTTGGCGATCATTGGCATTAATGGTGATTTCCCTCGCACTTGTTAACTATATACATCAATGGTTGGCAATAAAGTGGTTTCTACCATGTTCGATGTCAAGAGATCTATTCAATAACTAGAATCGTATCGGTTGGGGATTGGAATGAAGACCCTGAGAACTTAGGCTTCATCAGCATGATTTCTTATCCTCTTGTTGGGATGGAATATTATTTGGAGTCATGACATGGATCCACATTGTATGTTTGGTGGCTATGTCCAGTATTGAGTTCAGATAACATGGATCTACTTTGTATGTTCCATAGCCATGCTCCGCTCTCTACGTTATTGATCATGGATCTACAATGTATTCTTGGTAGCCATGACATGGTCATCTTCATGGATCTACAGTGTATTGGCCTGCAGCCATGATTGAGTCAAATAAGTCAGTTACTAGTCTTATGTCAGTTGTGAACTCATATCTTACTACCTCTAATACCGGATTGATGTCTAGCAAAGTATTTTACCTATCACATCCTTCTAGATTCATACTTTGGGGGGGATTTTGTTGCACATGAAAAATACATTGTTTCCTGATTACCCTTCAGAGAGCCTGGTCGGAGATTCCTATGGTGACTTGTTTCCATCCTTGGGGAGACCGGCGCTTTTACTTAGTTATGACTGAGTGTCGTCGGTGCAGTGTCATGTTGAGTAAAGAGTGTCAGCATATTTTTTCTCTTGACACTAGGCATCATCGATGCTCTTTCCATGTGATCCAAAAGTTTCAGTGCCTTTTCACCTTAAGCCAAAAGCATTGGTGGACTTAAAACATGAAAAAAGAAGATTCTAGAAGCTTTTGTACGAAAGACTCTGTGGAGTTGGTTCCTACTAGCTAGGGAGAGGTGGCATTTGCATTCCTCACATGTAGGGATCATCTCCTATCCATTTCCTAAGTGAATCTCATCTCATTTGGCCTATAAATGAATCCTTCATGGAGTGAGTGAGGGGAGACCAAAGAAAGCATCCTTATGTTGTTGGACTAAGATCTGGTTTAGAGGAAATTTTGAGTGAGTCTATGTGTGAAGAGCTTGTTATGAGTGAGGATTGTTGTAAGTCCATTGTAGAATACAAAGATGGCAACATCAAGTCTTTGGTTGTAGCTTTACCTTCTTTATTCATTCATACAAAAGTGTTCCCCTTTTCCATACTTAATTTGTGTCAATATCAATTAAATATTGTTAGATTCCTTGATCACTAACATAGATTGTTGATTTATCATGTTGATCTGATCTTGTTGTGTTGTATTTTGATCTCTCTTTGCAGGTACTAAAGTTTGTATGCAGAACATCGGAACAAGGACGAAAGAATTCAGGTCTAAGGTATGAGAGTTGTTTCATGTTGAGTAAATTAACTATCTAGGGAAAGGATATGTTGTGGTGGTTTTTTGTTCTATACGTGTATCATACAGGGTAGAGGAATAAGTGGTATCCACACCGGTTGTAGAATTCCTTGAAACACTATGTAAGCAAACCAAGTGATATAAGTATTACAGGTGCATCCTAGGACAGAAAATCAAACTCACCAGTAATTTATGGATGACACAATGTTGTTCGATCACCCATTGGTCCAGGAAGCATGAGCTATCAAGAGATGTATTTATGATTTTGATGAAGCATTAGGGTTCATAAAGGTTGGTTGACAGATCTCTTGGACAAAATGAGGAGGCAACTGTCGAATTAGACCAACCGCCCCCTGAATTTGGCGAGTAAATGTTAGATTTGTATCATTCAAGCTAGAATTCTGATCTTAGGATATTTGGCTGAGAGAATAACATGCACAACAATAAAACACAAGAGACAAGAGACAAATAATTTTCCTCGGGGAAACCATAAAGGAGAAAACCCCGCAACTTCCTCAGAGATAGAATTAGCACCAAAAGTAAAACCTGAAAACATAAAGATGATCTCTCGATGGCAGTAGTCTCTCTCTTGTCCCAACAACTTCTCTCTCACTCATGCGCCCCAATGAGTGAGTGTGTGTGTGTTATAAATATAGAGGCTCACTCTCTATTTATATTATTTCGTTCACTTAAAATCCACTCCATCATGTCGGCCTCACTTAACAATTACTTGCTAGAGCTGACATCTCTAGGAGATTCTAATAACCCTAGTGCCCCACAATTTGTGGGGACTTTGCCTCCTCCGACCAACAAGGAGGGTTATCCTTAACACAATGGTGGGGACTATTGCCCCAACTTATAATGACTCACCTAGGGTTGACTTCTCTAGGATAGTGTAATAACCCTAGGGCCCCACAACTGTGGGGACTTTAACCCTTAACCAATAGGAGGGTTACCCACAATGACTTGACATGACTTGTTTACATTATAGAAACTCCCAGTCAAAACATAGGGGCATGACATGACTCAATTACATTACAAACACTTCCCGGAATAAACATCGGGGTACAATACATAAGAAATACAAGTGAATACATTCTGAAGTTACAATTACATCAACACTCCCTCTTAACTAGGAAGGTATTCTCTCGACACAATTTATCAGCACAAGTCTTCTTCTCTGTATCATCTGGATCATCATTGAGTTCTCGCCATCTTCATCTTCAAGTCATCTTCATCTAGATCTGGATCATCACTCGATCTAGATCATCATCACTAGATCTAGATCATCACTCGATCTGGATCATCATCACTAGATCTGGATCATCACTCGATCTGGATTATCATCATTGGATCTGGATCATCACTCAATCTGGATCATCACTACTAGATCATCATCACGGGTGCTATCTCATGATTCTTCTCGTCGTAGGAAGTTCTACAGAGCCAGCCATTTTTCATGTTGGTTGTAGGCCTAGCCTCCATGTAGGTATTTTCCAGCACTTATATCTTACCCTGAGTCAGAATGGCCCACCCAACACTTACATCTGATCATGTAGGAACCAATCCTATAATCACATCAAAAAGGCAAGCCCAGCACTCACATCTGACCATGTGGGAACACATCCCACAAACCTGTCAGAAAGGCCTAGCACTTACATTCACCAGCATTATAGGACACACCTACTATCATCTGTGAAAAGGCATAGCACTCACAACCACTAGCATGATAGCACACACCTACTATCATCTGTGAAAAGGCACAGCACTCAAAACCACTAGCATGATAGCACACACCTACTATCATCTGTGGAAAGGCTCAGCACTTACATCCACCAGCATGGTAGGACACACTACTACCATCTATGGAAAGGCACAGCACTCACATCCACCAGCATGGTGGGACACACCTACTACCATCTGTGGAAAGGCACAACACTTACAATCACCATCATGGTAGGACACACCTACTACCATCTGTGAAAAGGCACAGCACTTACAATCACCAGCATGGTAGGACACACCTACTACCATCTCTGAAAAGGCCAGCACTCACATCCGCCAGCATGATAGGAAAAACCTACTATCATCTGTGAAAGGCTCTACACTTACATCTGATCATGTGGAAACCAATCCCACAGTCACATCAGAATGGCTCTCAGCCCTAGGCTGAGGATTCCTGGTAACTAACCAGGTGCCTCCATTCTCCCAGAGAATGGCATCAACCCTTATATCTGATCAAGTGGGAACACATCCCTCAATCACATCAGAATGGACCTACATTTATATCTGATCATGTGAGACTACATCCCACATTCATATCAGAATGGCCCTCAGCCCCAAACTGAGTATTCCTGGTAACTAACCAGGTGCCTCCATTCAGAGAATGGAAATAGCCTTTATATCTGATCATGTAGGAACCAATCCTACAGTCACATCAGAATGGCTCAGCACTCATATCTGACATGGAAGGAACCAATCCTCTCACCATTATAGAATGGCTCAGCCCTTACATCTGACCATGGAAGGAACCAATCCTCTCACCATGTCAGAATGGCTCACAGACTCATCACTTCCCTTTGGAGGGAACCTCGATCTGGAGAACACCAAGCTTTTCAAACTTCACTCTAGAAAATGGCTTTGTCAACACATCAGCTATCTGTTCATCCGTCACAACATACTAGAGCTTCACTGCTCCTCTCTGCACCATATCCCTGATATAGTGATATTTGATCTCGATATGCTTCGATTTGTCATGGAACACCAGGTTCTCCGACAACTTCACACAACTCTGGTTGTCACAATATATACAAGTAGCATCCAACTGGAGATCAAATAAATCATATAGTAGCTTCCTTAACCATTCTGCATCACAACTAGATAAAAAAAGCTACAACATACTCTACTTCAGCTGTACTTAGTGCCACACGTGACTGCTTCCTGCTAAACCAAGAGATCACACCTGATCCCATATTGAAGCAACACCCTGAAGTGCTCTTCCTATCGATGGAACTGCCTACCCAATCTGAATCAACATAAACTTCCAGGTTAATCTTTTGATTTGCCTCATACTTGAGCCCATAATCAACTATACCCCTCAGGTACCTCAGAATATGCTTTGCAGCAATCAATTGAACATGTCTTGGATCTGTCAGGAATTCACTCAAGGTGTTCATAGCAAAGCAAATATCTGGTCTCGTGTTCATCAACTAGATCAGGGACCCAATCATCTGACAATACATCATAGCATCAACCAGAGTCTGATGAAGCATCGCTCAATAGATTCAGGTTCGATGCCATAGGTTTGGCCATGGCCTTGCAATCCATCATCCCAAACCTCTTTAAGATCTCTACCATATACTTCCCTTATCCCAGGGAAATTCCATCTACATTATGCCACACCTCCATGCCTATAAAATAGTGCATCAACACATAATAGGAGCATCACTTGTCTTCTGCCTTCAACCTTGAAGCAGGTTGGAATCCACTTTACTCTCAGTAAAGCCTAGAGTTGTCAGTAATATATCCATCCCATCGCACCATTTTTAACCTCGGGATCTTCTGTAGTCACTCCCTCTGTCTTTCGTACTCTATGCACTGAAACATTCTGTACCGGAGTGACAAGTAGCTTCCTCTGCTACTAATATTATATGTATCCATCTAGGGTCACTGGATACCAAGATCCTCTATCTTTGAACGCATTCTTGCACCCATCTGTGAGCCTGTCATCCTCTATAGGCTTTCATCTTCAACCATCTAGCAAAGGTTAATATCTTCATCAAGCTCATCATGTATGTGTTATCCCATGGGTGTCTTCTGAACTTGTACAAGGCCTTCTTTCATTTGCACACATGATTCTTCCTGTCATGTGTCTCAACTCCCACTAGATGCAAATGTCTCTTCGTAGTCTATGCCTTCTTTTCATGAGAAGCCCCCTGCTACAAATCATGCCTTGTATCCCACGATGTTTCCATCTACTGCATGATGGAACTATGAACTTCACTTCATGTATCCTAGACATCATTCTTGTTGAACTGGTCTTCCCTTTCTTCTTGGTTACTTCTTCATGGCTGGAAGGTTCTACATCAATGATGTCGCTGCATTCATCATATTATTCTTCATCTTGAACTGTCGTCACTTGTTCTTCAGAACAAGTCTCATCCTTCTTTGCTTGTAGGTGATTATGTATGCGATCTTTCCTACAAGTCAAATGCATTTGTATGGTTAGAAACATTTCATAAGGAATATTCATAATGGAAAATTCTTATGCATAAATATATGATCGTGCAACTATTTTAGCCAGTACAACATTCATCCATATCTCACGGAAACTTTCTAGATGCCTTCCATCTCTACCAAGACAACATTGAGATTGTGCACTAATCCAATATGTCAGCAAGGAGGTTTCTTTCTAGATAAGTAGCAATGGAGAGTTGTATAGCACCGTGAGCTACTTATCCATCACATGCATATTAGTATTATATTGTCGTTAATGCAAACATTCTATCATGCATAATACATCAACTGAATATAAACAAATGCATAACAAAACAATATCATGAAATGACAATTGAATACTTATCTTTATTTGTTTCGTGGGTAGACTCTTTCTTGAGCCTTCAGCTTTATCATCTTCTTCATTCATAATAGCATCGTTTCTTATCCAAATGCAAAGATGGATAAGAGGTTCTTCAAGAGTTGAGTTCTTCATATTCCTCATCGCTTGAGGTATCTTCTTTGGATGGTGAGAGCTTGATCTTCAGTTGCTCCCATCTTCTCTTCTCTTATTATGATTAGAGATTCTTCTTCTTCCCAGATTTTGTTGAAAGTAATCACTTCCTTCTAGCACACATTCCTTGCATGAATGAATCCCATGATCCTGGGAGGCCATTAAAGGTGGCTATCACCACTTCTGTATTTTCCACTTCTTCTTTTACTACTTCAATTTGTTCTTTGATTTGAGAGACCCTCGTAAAGTATGACTATATGGTCTCTGCATTCTGGATCTTCTTATTCTTCAATTGTTTTCTCGAAGTCATATTTTGATTTATGTTCTTCCCTTCAAATAGCCTGGTCAAGGAATCAAACATCTCGTTTGGTGTCTTTAGGGGAGACACTTGTGGTACAAGGTGATCCACGATTGAATCAACAATAATCTTCTTGGCCTTGACCAAGTTCTTCTTGTGTAAGGCTTTGAGCCTTATCTCCCTCTGGAACTGGAACCTCTCTACTTGTGTAGGTGTCCAATTCATTTTCTTCAGAGAGATCATATACTTCCATGCTTGGAATTTGTCAACTTCACCAAGCTTATCATCAAAATAATGTGATAGATCACTTTGAAATGAGAACCTCAAATGAAAATAGCAAAAGATTAGATCTTACCAATTTGAGGTGTCCGTCCTGGTTCCGGAGCTGGCTGATCTAGGGTTTGTCAGAGAAACCCTAATTTTCAAAACTTGGAAGCTTTCAGATCTTATTAGATAGAAATATAGATCTCTTCTTCAAGGTGAGCTATCCAATGTACTTTTTTGAAAACAGTGGAGGGAAGCTCCCGAAACAGGAAGCCCTAATTTACCAATTTCTTCTGCAGAAATTCTTGATAATGTTTCTATGGTATCTCTAAAATTAGTGCTCCTCTATGTCTGAAACTTCACACTAAGGTAGCCTCACCTGTACCTATTTCAACACCATATTTTCAATCAGAATTGGTTTCACCAATTGGGACTTATGATCATTTTCCCAAGGTGACATGTTACAGGACTGTTCAGAACAACGAAGTTGTACAGACTTCCACACGTCACTTTTTCATCTTCTGGGTATAAAACTCGGATCACAGAAAGTAAAGTCTGTTCCCTTTCTAGAACATCTTTATAAATTTCATTTGGACCTTTGTATCCCAATATATAGCAATTCTCCCCGGGTGTCCTGTTTAGGGATGAATCCTGGAAGAGGCTGGAACCCTAACTTGGAGGGATCATATGTCCTAGAATATAGCGAATACAAGGCTTCATTTTGGATACAGTGTAAATCAGGATTTTATCTTTGGCCTATGAAATTTTTAGCTCCTGATCCTTCTCCACTCCCTAGATATAGCGAATGTACCAAAACGTATCAGTTTTAGCATTTTAGGGTTTTTCCAGCTTGGGGTCAAACTAGGGTTTGACTTTCTCGGAGTTATACCCAACCAAAAATTTCAACCCAGGTCTCTAAACTTCAATTTTGATGAGGAGAGAAATCCTATGCCAAGCTCACTCAAAAATTCCTCTTCTGTAAGAAGCCCTAATTTCCCGCACCAAAAACTGAAAATGCTCGGAATCAAATTCCGCTTCGACAGAAAGATGTGCCTTCAATGGAGAGTCAGCCTAGCATGGATTATGGAGAGAGACCCAAAAAGTAAGAAGCCCTAGATTCTGCAGCTACACAATGTCTTCTTCTTAGGTTAGCTCTGATTCCATGTTATATTTTTATCATTCAAGCTAGCATTATGATCTTATGATCTTTAACTGAGAGAATAACATGCACAGCAATAAAACACAAGAGATAAGAGACACAAAGAGTTTTCCTTGAGAAAACCATAAAGGAGAAAACCCCGCAACTTCCTCAGAGATCAAATCAGCACCAAAATTAAAACCCAAAAACATAAAGATGATATCCCGACAGCAGCAGTCTCTCTCTTGTCCCAGCAACTTCTCTCTCACTCATGCGCCCCAATGAGTGAGTGTGTGTGTGTTATAAATAGAGAGGCTCACTCTCTATTTATATTCTTTCATTCACTTAAAATCCATTCCATCATGTCGGCCTCACTTAACAATTACTTACTAGAGCCAACATCTCTAGGAGAGTCTAATAACCCTAGTGCCCCACAACTTGTGGGGACTTTGCCTCCTCCGACCAACAAGGAGGGTTATCCTTAACACAACAGTGGGGACTATTTCCCTAACTTACAATGACTCACCTAGGGTTTACTTCTCTAGGATAGTCTAATAACCCTAGGGCTCCACAAATGCGGGGACTTTAACCCTTGACCAATAGGAGGGTTACCCACAATGACTTGACATGACTTGTTTACATTATAGAAACTCCTGATCGGAACATAGGGGCATGACATGACTCAGTTACATTACAAACACTTCCCAGAATAAACATCGAGGTACAATAAATAAGAAATACAAGTGAATACATTCTGAAGTTACAATTACATCAATAGTTAATTGGTTTTGGTAAAGTTTGTTCTCTAGGCTATGCATTTCTATCTATTTTCTAGCATGGTGGCTCCAAAGATGGTTTTAAAGGAAATCTGAAACATCCAGAGGAAATTTCTTTGGAGTGGGGGAGGCAGCCAAAGGAAATGGGTTTTGGTCAAATGAGAGAGTGTTTGCAAGCCAAATTCCATGGGGGGCTAGGGCTATGTGTCCCTACAAAAATGAATGACGTTAGTGGGGCAAAAATCTGGTGGCAGTGGGTATCTCACAGTTCTGAACCATGGGACAAGTTGTGGCATTGTAAATACACCACATGTTGGGAAATGAAAGACCTTATACGTTTTGTAAAGGACTGGAGGGGGGGTTCCCACATATGGAAATCAGCTATGCGAAGCAGTGATTTGGTGTAGGAAAACAGCCTCTAGGAAATAAGGAATGGGGATTCTGAATGTTTTTGGGATGATGCATGGCAACAACTTCCTAGACTTGCAGAATCCCCCATTGTGTCATGCCTTCATCAAAAGTGTGAAGATCAGTGGAGAGTAAAGGTAAAGGATTTTTGGGAGATGAGGGATGAGAATATTGAATTCAAAGAATGGGCTCAAAGGGATTGATGGGAGCAGTTAGGGCTACAAGAGGAAGTGGTGGTCATGTTGGATTCCCTTTTAGACATATGCATTCGATCCCAAATAGGTGAGGATAGGATGAGATGGGGTATGAAACCTAAGGGATCCTTTTGAATTAAGGAGGTGTGTGATATTAGGTAAGGGTTTGACCAAGATCTGCTTGAGTCATTTTGGAAAAACCTATGTGAATCAAGATTATGGCCAAAATTTTCAACATTTGTGTGGCTTATCTTTAAACAAATAATTATTATTAGTGAGTAACTTATGAAAAGAGAGTTTCATGGCCCTTACTAATGTTACATGTGCAAGAATGTCGAGAAAACATTGGACCATATTTTGGAATCGTGTTCCTTTTCTACCCAACTATGGGATAGAGGGGCTACTACTTTCCATGAATCCAGCAGAATCAGAGGAATACCATATCTCATGTTACACCACTAACAAAAGGACCCATTTCAAAACCCCATAGTTAATTGATCATGGCTCGGAGCAAGAATTGGATCCCATTAATAGTAAAGGGTGACTCGAAAATAGTGTTAGTTATGGTGGGGCATATTTAAAATGGTACCCCCTGTTCTAGGGTGTCGATAAACATGCACTTGGATTGCAGGTTGTAGATCTTAGTTGGATTGCTTATGAGCATTATAGCCATCACATTTATCCATGTTCAAAGAGAGGGAAATAGAGTTGTTGACACAATGGCTAATGAAGGTACATGGTCAGGAAGGATGATTGTAGGAGACACGTGGAATGAGATGGTTGATCAGTAACAGGCCCATTTGGGGGCCACACGATTTGAGGAAATGGTTGTGGTGACAGATGGGGTGTCTGGAGGAAAGGACATAAACCTCTAAAAATAATGAATGGTAGTCAGGTAGGACCTTTTTAGGGAGGCACATCCATAGGGAAACAAATCAGTTAAGAGATGGAGTATCTGTGAAGTCGTGGGAGAAATTTTTGACAAGGACAATAGTCAAGGTGGATGAGCTTAGCATTGGTACTTCCATAATCATGGTCAAAAATGGAAAGCTTCTATATAATCATTGCAAAGGTGGCCACATGCATCGTCCTGGAAACTCCTCTTTGTGCATGCATTTGGGATTGTGGGCGATAAAAGGAAGTTTACAGTGTAATATCCTTAGGATGAATATGGGAAAAAAGATGGTTGGGAATAGTGGTGGAAAGGAACAGAGGGATCGAGAAATCCCTTGGAAGTCAAACAAAACATAATCCATCCCAAAAACGAGTGGCATGGGAAGCCAAGTATTTCAAATTAGGGATCGTGTTGGAAATTCAAGGAAAATAGAGGAGGCTGAGGTAAATCTTTGGGAGAATCCCGATGATGAGATCTTGAAAGAAGAGACTAAGGTGGTGGAGCAATGAGTCATGGATGTAGGAAACAATGTTGTGCATCTAGGTTTGTACAATCGCATGATTGCACTCTTTTGGGTTATGAAGAAGCTGATGGGTCATGTGCTTTGGGAGCAGCTACAGAAAGGGGAAGGAGACAAAGTGCCTATTGAGTGCTAGAAGGAGCACCATGAAGAGACTAATCAGTTGACTGTGAAGGTTGAATCCATCTTGTCTATGTTGGGGATTTAGCGCTAGCGCTTTCAGTGGGACAGTTGAGCGAAGCGATGGTGGATCAAGTTGGGGTTTTCCAAGGGAATATGTTGGATCCTCACGGCTTCTTAGTGTCATGGGTGTCTTTTTATTTTTGTTGTTCCATAAGAGTTTCATATTTATGTTTAGGTTATGGCCACGTAGCAATTTTGGGTATGATCTTTTTCCTGTTAGTAAGGGTCTTTCTGTAACTAGGAGTGCTAGATGGATGGCATCTATGGTTTTCAGGGGGAATGGTTATGAAAATATATGTGGGGAATTTTTTGGGACTAAGGATCACCAGATTTATGCAATGTTGATGTATTTGAAGCTCTATAATATATGTTCAAGTTAATATAATTTTCTTACTTACAAAAAAAAATTCATTATTCATCAGAAATTGAAATATTTGTATAGTAGTATTCATTTGAATTTTTGTAATTGCATTTGGATATTACGTTTGGATTAATTTGTTATATCATAAATTTTTACATCTATTGTAATATTTAATCATCCATATATTTAATTAGTGTTGTAACATTTCACGGCACTAGAGAATGAAATAGAATAAAGACCTTCATTTTATTATATATCAATAAGAGGCCCTTTGTCATACAAAATGGGACAACATAAAGTCCACAATAATCAAAATATCAACATGCACGTAATTGTTACACTAATTGGTAACATGTTTTCTTTCAATTGGGACACTATGCCTAGTACATTATACAAAATGTTTGATTTTCACAAACAATTATTTCAAAATATAGAACAACTTCCATTAACATCCAAAAAAGATATGGATCATCATTCTTCGTTGGAAATGTTGCCAGATCTTAAGCCACTTGCATGACATGTGTTATTTGGCTGAATGATTTGTTGACTACCCATATTTTTTCCACTTCTACAAACATAAAAATAAAGTTTAATGAGTGTATCTACATTGTTGGAAATAATGAAAATTAAAAGAGATAATATGCATGAATGTAAATTGAAAAGTGGCGTACCATAGCAAGAATTGAGTCTTAAAAGATACGCATTTCTTCAAAACCACATCTCATGCCTTCTCACAACAAATATTATTTTGTATTCACTCCATACTTTGTTTCCTGCAAGTTTTATACCCCGTAACAAATCATAGATTTAATATAAATTATTTTTGTTGTTCTATTAATTATAAAATGAAACTCACCTGGATGTGGGTGGTCACGTGTCATCATGATAGGAGGGAGCGACCATCAACACACAAATTTTTCCCCGACGTCACTCCCCTGACATCACTTCATTATCCTCTTAAATTTCTCAGGCTGGCCTCCATCTCGATCAATGCGGGTTCTTCAAACTCATGATGAGAGGTGACCTCCCCTCCGTCACCTGGTACGTCTCTTCTCTATGCAAAGTAATTGTGCCTCTAGATCTATGCCTCCCTCTTTTAGGCAATCAGTGCATTGTCGTTCACCTCATTTTCTCCCTCCTGTGCAATCTTGCGAAGGCCGATTATTCTACAGTGTCCAGGGTGATTGAGGAGCATTACAGCTTTCGGTCTCCTACACTCATCTTCTCTGTCGACACTTAGAATCCTCATCACTCAACATCTTTGGTCCAACTGATAATGTCACACAGACTATGATCCACACCTAGATGGGGACGTGGTCATTGGGGAAATTCCAGTGAGCACGCCAGAATGTTTATGGCTCAAGCCAACATAGATGGTTATGACATTGAAATCCCAGGTTTTCTTTTCCAACACTTATATGACTAGGAGGATGAGCTTACTGGTGCACATTCCACGACAAAACGAGTGGTACACCGCAGGAGAAATTTTTGGGTTATCAAAAATATACTAGCTCGGATTATTCTTCGTCTATGGGCTCTCAGAATGAACCCTCGACTCCTTCTACAGTCCATATGGATATTGAACACCCCCCCCCCCCTTCAAGGCCCATTGCAAGCATTATGTAGGGAAAAGCAGTTTCCAATATTATGGCTGAGTATAGGAAANCAAGCATTATGTAGGGAAAAGCAGTTTCCAATATTATGGCTGAGTATAGGAAAACCAAACTGCTCCTGATCAAGCGGAATCCCTCCAGTAGTGAGAAAGCTACCGGCATTGAAGAAGCCACTAGCAGTGAAGCTAAGAGTCCCGGGAAAAATGATGGTCAAGCATCTGTTAACCCACCTTCTCCCCCAGCAGCTAGACGACCAAATTCACAACTCTGATTTGGATTTGGGGTTCCTATCATGGAGGACCCGCCCTTCAAGCCCTTAAGTCCATGTTTCATGGTTTTTATGTTTTCATATTTTTAAATTGCCATCTTGGGTATAGACTTCTATGTTTATCACAAAAGTTATTTTCAGTTTTTTAGCTTTCATATTGTCAATGTTGATATTACAGTGATTTTTTTTCCCTGCCACAAATAGGATCATTTTGATTGTAACAACCTGAATTCCCCTGAGGGGTAGGTCTTAACTCTCTTTCCGCTACATTCTGCTTGCAGAAATGCCACTATGAGCTGTATTTTTTACCGTCTTACTATTTTAATTCAACCGATTAGTATCTGAAATTACAAAATATATATATATATTATAAAGTCAAACTAAAAAACAATAGATACTTACAAATTCCATAATTATTTTTTAATACACCAACATATACTCACAACATTTACTTAACCCAATGTCATTTAATTCTTCTAATGGTTCTTGTTTGCGTGTTAACACATGTTTGAAGACATCCAAGGATGACCGGTGTAAATATATATATATATATATCACAACCAATATGAAATCTTAAGTTTATATAAGGAAATCACAACTACTCACAAACTTTGTTATCAACCCCCTTTTTCTTTGTCGTCTTGTCTAATGTGTTAAATGGGATCCATTTTGTTTTCTTTTCTACAACAAAACAATTGAACATTAATATTTAATGCTAATATAATAAATTAGATGTACATAATAGAACAAATTAATGATTTCATACATTTGAAGCACGTTGTTATTGAGATGGATTCTCTTGTGATGTTATTTTACCCATTTCCTTGACCATCTCCATGTAAACTTTTCTGAACATCCCTACTGGCATATTTTGGATGTCACCTCGTTCATCCTTTGGGATTTTTATAATATTCCTGAAAATGTAAAAAGACATTAAACTATTTTTATGTTGGTATCAAAAATAAATATAGCGGAATTAATATTAATAAAGTTATACTTTGCAGTAATAAATACATATTCTATAAAAACATGTTTACGAATATTACTTATTGGATTATTCCTTTTTGTTGTTGTATGTTTTGGTTATTTCAAGTCTGACAAGTCTCATTGCCCATTGTTTTGGTAGAGTAATACTTTGTAGTAATAAATACATATTCTATAAAAACATGTTTACGAATATTACTTATTGGATTATTCCTTTTTGTTGTTGTATGTTTTGGTTATTTCAAGTCTGACAAGTCTCATTGCCCATTGTTTTGGAAACGCCTCATGTATTTTAGATATAACATTATTCTTAGACTCATTGGATTGTTTTCTGTATTGTAAGTGGAAAGTACATCTATACATTCTTTCCACTATATCCTTGATAGTTTTATAAAAAAATTCCCCCTTTCATTAACTTCTAGCACCACTCTAGATGAGCTAAGGATCAATTCCTTATCGTTTACATCTTCCATATTTTTTTTTTCTTATGATGGAATTCCCTTTTGTTGTTGTTAGTCTCTGCATAACATTTAACATATGTGAATTAGATTGTTTGAAACATATTAGCAAATATTGTTAAGTATAGTATTACTCAAAATTCAAGAAAAAAATTCATATTGACTTCTTTTTTATTCACCTAATTTATCCTTCTACAACTTTTCCATCAAGGTTACGCTCTTCTGCACTTAGATTGCAAATAATCTTATCGAGATTCCTCGTGTTTTTTCTCTTCATGTCACACATTAAACAATACATATTAGTTAAATTTATAAATATTTCAAATAATGGATTTCCAAGAGAAATAAACAATGTTTTAACGCTATGAAAAAATCCATACCAAGATTAATTCAAACATATTAATTTTATACAAAAAATACAAAGAACTTTCCTTCTTCATGTTTTTGAATGTGCTCCCATTAATTATCCTAGGATTGTTGTTCATTGAACTATTATCATCGTTTTCTATCAATAAACAACTTGAACCATTAAATAGGGAAACTATTAAGTATATTATACAAATATATTACATCTCTTCGGAAAAAAAATCTACCATTTCAGTGTGCTTCAGTATACAAAACACATTGGTGCTTCATATACATAACCACAATGGTGCCCCATACTTGAACGCACCATTAACTAGAACAAAAAGATATTCATATTCATGTTTACCAATGTGATTTATTTATTATAAAGAATCGATAATCAAAATGGTGCCCTTGTACATTAAATGAACCAGTGATGTAGAACAAAGTGACTGCACCATACAATGCATAAGTATTTTAAAAAAATTACAAGGCCGACATTACTGGTGTGCTTTTACCGAAAACACACCAGAGCGTTAGAACAACATGAATGCACTGAAAAGTGTGTAAGCATTTTAAAATAAAAAATAAAAAATATTTATAAGGTAGACAATATTTTGGATTCAACCCAAGAAATGGTCCCATCACACACAACATCTTATATATAAAACCACAAACCCATTAAATCTAAAATCCCTAAAAAGAAAAACCCTATCTATGAAACAATATAGGGAGTTAAACCCTAATGTAAAATTTTGCAGCCACATAAAATGAAAGGAAGCAACAAGAAAACAAGGGTTTCAATGTTGAAGGTAAATATGATTTTTTTTTCTGAATCTATTTAAAATATAAATGGGAAGAGGTGCCCATGAGGCATAGAATAGACAGTGATTGGGTATACTGTTAAGGCACTCCTTGCATAAGGTCACCAGTTTGAAACTCCATGGGTATGAACCTATAAAAAAAATATAAATAGGAAAATAAATAAATCATGCATTGTGATCAATAGTAATAATTTACGTACTTCAAATTTCTACTATGCGGGGTTTTGTTTGATTCATCATACCTTAAAAATTTCGATATTAACAGTAAGTTGGGTTCTCCAAAATCCTCCCCAATAAGTCTCTCTTGTAAAACTTTCTCCATAAAATTTCAGCAAAATAATGAAATAGTGATTATGTTTTTTTAAACACTTTATAGAATTAGTTTTTGAAAATGAATTTTCCACTCCTTTTTCAATTTATGGAAAAAATAATTCGTCCGATTTTTTTGCTTTTGTTTCTAGGGTTTTCAGTGCTCTCTTTAAATAGGTGCAGCAGTGCATCTGAATAAGAAACACCGTATTAAAATTTCTGGAAAAGAAGTGCACCAAAAAGATACATATGCATGGGTGTGCTATTATTTTAACAATGCACTATGGTGGTATACAATATAAAATTTCAAAAAATACATCGCATTGTGGTGCGTATTAAAAATATGAATGCACTAGTGCGCCTTAGTATACTAAGTGCACTGCTAGCAACAATATTGAAAATTGAATCGATAATTTTCCACTATCCAATATAATAGATAGATTATTTTGCAAGTTTTTTTGTGGATGTTCCAACACGGTGCGTACGTGGTTTGGAAGCACTCATTTGTTTTGTTTGTGAGGATGCACCATAAATATATAGTTTTAAAATTTTCCCAAAAAGGTGATGCTCTAAGAATATATGCATGCTATGGTGTGCTACTCTAGCAATGCATCGTGGTGGCATGCAATAAAAAATAAATAAATAATTGTACTATGGTACATATTAAAAATACGAATGCATCGATGCACCTTAGGATACAAAGTGCATCGATGTCAACAATATTGTAAATTGCATCGATAATTACCTGTTATCCAATATAGCAAATAATTTCTTTTGCGGGTGTTTTTGTGGATGTTCCAACATAGTGCATATGTGGTTTGGTAGCACTGGTGCATATTGTTAATGAGGACGGACTGGTGCTCTTGTATTATTATGGCGCACCATTATAATTAAAAATCTCTATGAATTTCTATTTCAACTTAAATGATATATTCATCTCAAATGTTCTTTTAGGATTCAACCACAACAATTACAATATTTCATAGTATACATATGCTACTTAAACTTGCCTTATTTTTTAAAAATGGTTTCAAAACTATATTGGAAGTAATATTATGATATGATTCTCAAAAAAAAATTCAGACTAGAGACACGTATTGATTGTTGATTTGGCTCAAATGAAAAAAGAAAAGGTTATACTATCAAATGGCAATTCTTCAAATTCTAACTCATTGCATATTGTTCAAAGCTCAGAGAGTTCTCGCTTTCCATCTCTAGTAAGTTCAAATTTTAGTTATATATTGATTATCTAATTGAATCTATGTTACTTATCCACGTGAATCTCAATAATAATGTACTCTATTTTGCAAGATCTCGATTCAGGATCGAGTTTGCATGCACGAGATATTCCACCAGTTGCAAAATGTCCTAAGTTGTTATCAGGAGCAAGATACCACAAGCAGTTGGTAGATGAAAATGGGCAGCTGCTTTACCCCCCAATTGTATCATCCCATCTTATAACCACAATAATGGGTCATTGATGGTAATTCATCGTAAGTTGGATCTCTTTTGTGACACCCCGGTAGAAGTGGTTATTTAAAAATGTCACAGGTTGAAGGAGAACCCTCGATGTGTCACACTCACCCATTATATTAATGATCGATTACCCAATGTTCATGGTCTAATACCCCTACTACATTAAAAAATTCAATAGGTGATATAGAAAAGAGATGTAGGAATACTTCCCTATGCTCATTTTTGGAAAAGTTGGAAGCAAAAACAACTATGTTTCATCCTAAATTGACTAACCCATCTACTTATGTTTAGTCAACTGAAATTTCTAGTGATCCAAAGTATGATATCAATTCCACCAAAAACATATCTACTAAGAGATCCCAAAATTTTCATGAGTTGAGATCAAAAATGTCCAAGTACACATCAAGGTCTATCCAATTGTTGAAGGCTAGTGATGACTTCTCTCTTCCTATGAATTTACAAAGTAAATATCAAACTTGTGACAAGCACAATTTGTATGGCACTTGGTCATCTTCTATATATGTGCCTAATGTTGGAACTAAATTATCCTTTTCTAGTAATAATTTTATGGCCTTTGAGTCTAATATAGATGCTACAAATATTGGGTTGTTTATCCTTTCACATGTACTTGTTCCTCCTAAATAGTAAGTAGCACTTATACCATTTTGTGGTCCTATATATTGTTGGTCAAATTACTTTAATATTGTTAAATACAAACATAACATTTCCATGTATACTATGTGTATGAATGGTTATGTTTGTAAAAAATTTAACATGAAGAACATGTTGTATATCGATGGTCGTTCACTCATTCATGGGAACATTGCAGGGCTCATATATAATTCTAGGTTTTCAATATTCTCTGCAAATTTTTTATTTGAGGAACACTTCAATGACTGGGGATTCTTTAGGGGAAAAAAGGTGTCCATATTCGTTGTTGTGCATGCAGTACGTAGTTTGTCTCCTACTAATGAGTTATTAATAAACTATAACTTTTGTACACCACCAACCTCTCTTCAAAGACGCCTTTTATTGGGACTACCTTTAGACATCCCCTTAGGCCATAAGATTAAAAAACATTTATTAATTGTTGTTTTCTTTTATTTTTAATGGAATTGATGTTAATATATTGATCAATTTGAACTTTTGTTTTATAAATTGCTTATTGCTAAACATTTACTATTGGAAAAAACCATCATACTTCTATAATAATTGTTTGATAAATGTTTGGAACAAACCAATTACATTGTTCTTACTAATACCATCGATGTAATGTTCAATTTTTTTTAAATCGGTATTCTCATGATGAGCATCAATGACATATCTACCATAATTTTTTGCAACCCAATATAATGTTAAATAGAGAGAAGGCTACAAAAAGAGCACAACTTGGAGACACAACAAAATTTCAACTGAAAATCCGACACCTTGCATGTTTGAAATTCGACACTTCTCTGTCGCATTTTCGACACATACACTTTTTTTTGCCATCGATGGCATAACACCGGATCTTCGATATCCTACCAATGTGGGTCGAATATCTGACACACCATGGTATCACCTATTTGACCATTTTCTCTTCCAAAGTGTCAATCAAAACTTGCATAAACCGTCAGAAATTCGACGCCATCCGACACTTGAAGCGTCGGCCTTCCGATGGACAGAAGTGTCGGAGGAATGGTCACACCGTGTTGGATGTTCAATGCCATCCGACACTTGAAGAGTTGGCCTTTCGACGGGAAAAGGGTCAGAGGCATGGCGACGCCGTTGGATACTCGACTCGGCCTGACACTTAAAGCGTCGATCGTTCAACGATCTGAAGCGTCGGAGTCATGACACTGTCATCAGAAGGTTTCACCGAAGCATCGGAAGGACGTCAGAAAAGTGACACCTGTTGGTAGATTTAACAAAAAAAAATTGAAATATTTCACTTAGTTATAGAGATTTGATAACAAGTGTGGGCCGGGCAGTTGGTGGATTACATAGGAACTTCCTCTAGCAAAGCGTTCAACCTTCCCCTAGGCTAAATTTTTGTATGTTAAAGCAGGCTCCTCCTAGGCACAACAACGATTTTGCATATGGTCCCTCAAGACAATGATTTGTCATGCATGTGGGCTTGGGATTTGGTGATTTGAGCAGTAATTTCCTTCCCTAGCAAAGCCTACTGTCCTTCCAAACTAAATCGTTGAGCTTCCAATGCACACACGTCATCATGCACAACAATTTGCTTCTACTAAGCTCACATAACTGTTTAACTCTAGATGGCGAGTCCAGATTGGATGTTCATTGATGTTTTTACTTGTCTTTGCTTCCAAAAGGAATTGTTGTGTGTATTGGTGTCTATCTTCTATCAAAGACAACAATTTACCTTCCCAAAGCTAAATCACTATGTATCCTTTCTCAACTGCCTTTCAAAGACAATGATTCCCTCTGCCGTTACTTAAACAACAAAATAGTGACAAGTGGATCCTTGGGAGAGGCTGGCAATGCAGGAAAAACATTGATCTCCCTTATAACCCAATTTATCCAAATTTATCATGCATTTCCATTTGTATTTTATTATATAGGCTTTCCATTTTTATGCTTTGTGTTGCTGTTGTGTTTTCTATAGGCTGGGAGCATGAGTTTATAGCATCCAATCCTTTTGCAGCTAGTGAATCCCTTTATTTTCCTGGAGAGATGGCAACTGAGATTTTATGAAAGATTTATTTATAAGAAGACCAATGATCAGTCGGTCAATGCCTTTGATGCAGTGAATGGAGTCTATGAAGGCTTTGGCTGCTAAAACAAATAGATATTGAAATCGAGATATCTCACGATCTAATAATAAATTATTTGTCGGAAGAAGAGAAACTCTATAAGGCTTCACAGTTGCTTTTTACTACAATCAAACATAATGTTCTATTATAACCAGCATCATTGGCTAAGTATTAAGCACAACGATTACCATCTAACTACTTTGTATTAGTTATTATGCACAGGGCAAGGAATGCCTTATTGTCTATGACTTAGTACAAAGAGGCAATCTTTAAGAGGGCCTTCATATTGAAGAGCATAAACCAATGATTCCATATAAAGACCGGTTTACAATGGCTGTGGAGTTGCGGGAGCATTATATTGGCCCACTTTTGACATGCAAAATGAAGCCCACGAAAAAGTTGATCACAAAAATAAATTGTATGTTTTTTCAAAGTTTTTGCTTAAATCTCCTACTCTAGCTTTGTTAATGCATTCTAATGATATAGGCTTGCCTATGGATTCACAAGGGAAACTTATCAAATATATTACTATTTCTTCTTTGGATTTAAGGTAAAATGATGGGTGAATTCTAGGGTTTCATGCACATGCAATATTGATTCTAGCATTGTTGGAAGAACACAAGCACAAGGAGGATCTAAGGTTTTCTCAGTTGCTCCATTGGTAAAGTTTGGTGAAATTATGCTTCCATGGATTGAATGGTGGTTGTAATGCTGTGTTTTCGCTTAATTAAGGCTTTTTACCAGCTTTTGTCAACTTTTACATGTTATAAAACATCCTCTTGAAGGATTTTTCTCTTGTTCGTCCTTAGATCTCTGAATTTTTCCCTAATTAGGATCCTCCAACAAACCCTAGAGGTTGTTTTTGGAAGTCCTAGTTGGTGAGGCTTAGGGAAATATTCCAAGAGGGAGGTTGATCACCATCCCTCATGGCCTTGGGTTTGAAGTAAATTTCACAAAAACACTCAGATTTGTCATTTTGATCAATATGTAGTATTTCATGTGTAAATATACGCATTTGGGTGATTAATGTAGTGTTAGATTAGATCTGCATTTTTATAAACTAGAAAACCTTAGAAATTTATAAAATTCAATAATCCAAAAATAACAACAATTTTCAAATTATAAGCCACCCTCAAAATTTGGTCTGCCTATTTATCCCTAGATCCTCCAGTGGGTCACCTATCTTCTTGCCTACATCCACAAACTTGAGAAGCAACCTAAAAAAAATAGTCAAAAGTTAGAGGTAGGGTTTCATATTTGACATGTTTCAGGGGTTGGGATAATTTGGCCTTGATAAAAGGTTACTTTATGCCTTACAACGACCCCATTTAATTGTTTAGTAGGGAAATTTAGGGACTCTTTCCTTATTGATCAGTGTTACTATCGTTTCTATCCCTAAAACCTATCAAAAAGACCTACAAAATCAACCAAGTTAGGGTCATATTTGAGTTATGGGGAAATATCAACAATATAATTGAATTCTGCCTTCCAAAAGCATTCTTTTCAAGCTAAGGAGTACTTATATAAACCCTTAAAAGGATGGTTAACTCAGGTGGTAATTCATGTTGATATACAGTAGTATTTACAGTTAATCGAAATGATGATAATAATGCCTATGTGATGATACATGATGGTTGTTAATACTTACATTTGCTAGCTGATAAAATTGTCTACTAATGTTGATTTCAAAGAAAAGTGGTTTAAATGATAATAATCTATTGGTTATGATTCTGAAATAGCTTTTTATGCCCTATATCATTGGTGTGGCTATGAAACACTTATGCTTTACAACAATAGCATATTGTGCACAGACCTAGAAAACACCACTAACTTATACAAGAAATTTACAAAAGATCAAAGGTATGCATGCTTTACCGATGGACCAGTTATCAAAGAAGTTCCATAATTTGCAATAGAAACACAACCTCCAGCACAGAAACCTACAACAAAATGTTCATAAAATGCCATCAATATTTTCATAAGATTCCTTAAGAAGCAATCATGTGCCCAATCAAATAAGATGGACTGTATGATGAGATGTTGATTGATCATCAATGAGGAAGTCTCCCATGTCAAACTAAAGGAAATAGCAAAATCGATTTATCAGAGTATATTAATCCCATGACATACCTACTAGTAACTATATTGACTCATACAATTAACATGGTATGCATGTGTTTATCCTTAAATACAAGCAATCTTAAACCTGGAAAACTAGCATGATTCTATTACATACCTTCCAGTAACCATTTCGAGTAACGGGAGCATATTGATTTTTACCCTTGAAGTGACTAGGATCAACACCACCAAAATTCATGGCTGCAAATGGGATTTCTTCAATAAAAACATATTTTCCTTGGGAAAGAACATCAAAATTGTTTCCAACGAATGTGAAAATGTTGCCTTAAGCAAAAAGATGTCATACCAAATCTAGTGATCTATCATTCTAAATCAGTGAAAATGACTGATACTCTTTTTCAAGTCATGGATAACTCTGGAAGATTGCCTAAAAACAACAAAAATAAACAGTTTTTATAACTTAACCATTCAAACAATGCCTTCCAGAAATAAAGTAGCAAATAGATCTTTATTTTTTCAAGCAGATCTCAATACTTTGTTACCATAATTATCAATGCAGTCATTCTTATTTTGTATTTCAAAGTCAAGATGTTTGCTCTAAGTGACCACTTTAAACTCGGTGATAAATTGGAAGCAATACAGAAAGATATAGATGCCTAATAAAATATTTGCACAAAGAAGACTTTGTAACAAATTAGCAATTATGAGTAATAAAGTGCACAGTGATGTTGGGGTGAAAAGTTACAATGGAAACTGAAAATACCAATGTGTACCATGCCCAACTCACAACCTACAGGGATATGCACAAATATAAACATAGGTTTACCACTGCACAATCAACCATTAAAGTTGAACAAGATATGACATTAAGAAACAAATTACAAAACTACTGGAGAAAGATAAACTGGGGCAGATAACAATATACTCATGCGGAATAATAGGGAAACAATGCTTCATATACAATTTTCCTCATAAGTCTATCTATCTTTTTCTGTCTTTTGACCTTTCATATTCCCATCAAACTCAAATGCCTATCAAATTTCTTGTAATGAAATGCCTAAATTTAATTTTGTTGTCCTAGCTATATGGTATTGGTAAAGTATTACCAAAGGGCCTGTTATCATGATAAATCAAAATATTTAAGGTAATTGTTTAGATCAGATAGAACAAAGTTCACCTCTATGTATGGTAATCATCATCATCATCTAAATGTATGTGTGTGCACATGCATAAATACCCAATACACAGCTCAATCAAACAAAAGAAAACATAATTATACCTTGATTTGTGGATCTTCACACTGTCTTCTTATGCTTTACCTTTCAAAACATCATTCAACATACTTCATTTTTTGTCCTGTTGCAATAGTTTCATGTTAGGATCCATCAAATATATTTATGTTTGTTTATGAAAATAACAAAACCAATCTAAATAAATATAAATCTATTACAATGTAAATTACAATACTATTCAACTATTCAAGTAAATTAATTGCTAAGAATATATCACCTGATAAACTTATGGATAACCAAAAATACTATGTATATAAAGCCATCGATCTAATCAAAATTCCATTTCTTGCCTCTTAACTATGGAAATGTTTCTCAACGCTATCTGTAACAAGTTCCAATGGAGGAGTCAAATAGCAATAGTGAAAATTACACAGTAAAAATATAGAAATAGATGTTTTTTAATGTATTCTTCCTAACCATTCATTTTGCTCCTCTCTGTTTCGAGAATAATTTAATATTCTCTACTAAACAGGACCAACCACGTGAAGGTGGAAGCTCTTATGGCCCCTCCCCCCGCCTCATGTCACTCTCAACTCCCCAAACCTAATGCCTATACTTGCAAATAACAAATTATTTCACTATTTCACAATGCAAATAACAATGCATCTACAATGCAAATTATTTCACTCAATAGTTGAAAAATTATTTCATTAAATCATTCTTTAAAACATTCATTAAACCATTCAATCATTCAACAACTGAAAAAACCATTCATTAACTCATTCATTAAAACATTAATTTAGTCAATGGAAGAAGAAAAAAAATCTGTAAAGCATTCATTCAAACATTAATTCATGAAACAGAGGAAAAAACCATTAAAAAAACAATTTTAAAAATAAGAATTACTCAAAATTTGTTTAGTCACTTCCTTTTTACTTTTCTTCTCTTTAAATATTTAGTTAGAGTCACATCTTCGGGAATCTAATCATCGGTATCCCTACTAGTCTACTCGCAAGTTTGAACTTCAGGCGAGGGGCGATGAATTTCTGCAATAATGTCAAAATATTTCATTAGTATATTTATATTTTGATAAATACGAGTAATTCATTTAAAAAAAATTATGAATGTGTGTTTTTACCTACCATGTGCACATCAACATGCTCAACATTATCTCGTACTGGCCCAACCTGTTCCGTGTTATGATCTACAGCTACATGCTCTGTAGTTGAATTGTGTAGAATTAGAATTAATGTTCATCATCTACAATGGTCTATAAAAAATAGTAGCACATTAATAAATTCATTACCAGGATGAGAAGCATGATCTTCGTTTGGTTGGTCATGTACTACATCCTCTACATGAACGGGATCATTAATTTCCTGCACAAAAAGGAATAAATAATTTATGTTAGTTTATTTATAAGGAACAAATTGCATGAGCATTAATAAATTATCATTAAACTATACAGTTTTCACATACCTGGGCACCAGATGGATCAACAGAAGATCGTGCAGTATTCCCAGACAAGCTTCTTCGGTCTTCAACAACGGCGTCAAAGCCCTGTTCGAAGCCAAGCTTCATGTAATCCGCACTGGGCAATTCTTTGAACCGGTTGGCCTTCATATTTGCATGATGTCATTAATTTTAAAGCCTTTTGTCAGAACAAAACAAAAATAATAATCTGTATGATATTTGGATGAAGATTCAAGTTTTGCGATACTTACATATCGAGCCTCCAAGTTGGAGTAACCAAAGCTTGTGTTGGCCAATTTTTTCGATTCTTGCCTTTGTGGCCTTAGATGTGTCTGAGAGCCTAATTAAGTTTCTAAATGCATTAGTTGATGTACCAAAATTGATATAAAAACTAGTAATAATAAGGCTTACCACTACATTTTGGAATGTATTGCATATCTCCCTGTTCCACCTGGTGGTATCTTTCCTGATTTTCTCAGGCCCTTCTCTTTTCCATCTTCCACCAGGGCTTTCCACTCCATAGGTGGAATCATTGGAGGGTGCTCATACTTAGGGTCCTTTTCTAGGTGAACCCTATACTAGTCTCGGACAATCTTCAGATGTTTTCCATCCTTCTATAGTACCTTCTATGTATCGAAGGTATCTTTTCGAACAGACTAACCAAGCAATTAGTCAGATCATCCTTTAAATATTTTGGCTTATTATTCCACATTGTGCAGATGGTGGGCCTGAAGATCTCCAAGGCCAAATCATTCATATGTTTATAAAATATATCATTTCCTACAAAATATTATTTCCATCATTAGTCAACATTAGAAAATATTATCGGTATATTAGACACAAATTATAAAAAATAAATTGAACAATCTATAATGACTTGGAATCCTCTCTATATTTATTGGAACCAGTTCTTCATTCACCAAAAATGTACACTTTATTGAACCAGTGCTAGTCACATGAGAAGATCCAAGAAATGCTTCCACATCTCTATCTAGCCCTGCATCCACCCCTTGTTTTGCAGCATCTGTTGTGGGTGGGGAAACATCGGCCGCACCCTCCGCTACCCTCAGTGGTGTCACAGAGCGTGTTGCCGATTGTTTAGTGGACAATATGGGAGCAGTATGTGGTGTATGTGGAGTGGTTTGGTCACTAGGACCAACATTGCCTTGACCACCACTGATAATATCCATAGCACACTGTAAATTCAAACCATTGTATTATAATTTCAACAACATATAAAATCAAATATTATAAATTTTTTATAAATGAATTTACATTTTTATTCGATAACTTACGTCCACTTGTTTACGTTGCTGTAACAACAATTGAATCCTTTGTTCGAGCCCTTATGTTAGTGGAACTGCCAATGTCAAACGAATCAGTTCCTCATTTTGTTTTTCCCTTGTCCTTTGTAGCACCCTCAACGAGTCTATAGACTCTCTAATTTCACTATCTCTCATCAACCGAGAGACCTCATTCTATAAAGAGTTTTGAGACGCTGTTTGATAAACGAAATCCCCTATCTGCAATTGAAATATATAAAAAATTGCTTAGTATTTGAAAATATAGTGTGCGCAAATAATTATATTAGGGATTACATCTGGGATTGCCTAATGCCTAGACGAGGGCGTGGTCTGATCAACAGATGGGGATTTACCTTGATCAGCCACCTGCAAAAAAATTAGAGAACATTATCACAATGAACGCAATATGTATAAGCTAACAATTACAGAACAAAAATAAACACTATGCTACATGTTTTATATGTTTACATTTTCTAAGTATTTAGAATGTGGAATTACATTTAGGTTAGCTGGTTGCCTCGAGGCTCCAATCGTCTGATCAATAGCTAGGGACTTTCCCTGGTCAATCTGCAAAAAAGGTAGACAACATCTACGGAGATGGAGGTTTCCCTGAGAGAACCGTGCATCAAAAACATACTAAAAGTTACATAAGGAAACACGAAAAGTAGATAATTTCAATTATATGCTAACAAAAATTCCTATAGATGTTAAAATAATTAATAAAAGGGTGGTTAAATTGTTTGTTGTACCACAACCATACTAACATTGTTTGTATCTACACGATTCAAATTTTAATCAATAAGCAATTCTTCGCCAGCAGCTATTGATTTAATTGCACATACAAAGACACGGTTTCCTTCATGCAACTCGAATATGCAGTTGGGTTGCTTTAATGTAGACCCTGGTTGTGTATTGTTTATAAACCCCGCAATATTACCGATTGTTTTTGGCCTTCCGTCCATGTACATCGTTGATCCTTTATTTTAATCTTTGTCTTTCAATTGTATATAATTCACTGACAACCCATATCTACGCATACTTCGTGTATATTGGACCAGGCGCATCCAATCACTGTAGTTGTAATAGGGTCCAACATACTCCATCAATTATGTACATCTACCATACCCAACATGTATGCCATCCATGCAAAACAACCCCAATCCATGCAATGAGGACGGTGCAATTCTATATATCCTCTCAAATCATTGTTTACTTTAGGAAGATCGCTAGGCACCCATTGTTTCACTAGGTGTTGGTACCTTAAGGGCACGTCAATGTCTCCCACTGTCTCATCATCATAGGAACATGACCCCCCTCCTTGGAAAAAAAATTTCATGTGTTTGTCGAATTTTCTTCTAGTCTTCTAACATCTAGTTGATCTAGCCTGTGTAGACCTACTGGATGTCTCACTTTCCTCTAGCCTTCCCAAACTCCCTTCGCTGGAGGAAGACGTCTGACAAATACCTTTTTGGTTCTACCTGCACCATGGCCAAAAAAAATTTAGCATAAGCATAGAAAAATACCAGCAAAAAAACTTGGAAAGACTTATAAGAAAAAAAACTTGGAAAGACTTGTAAGCCAAAAACTTGTTAAAGAAAAAGCTTGTTAAGAATGAGTTTGGTTAATAGGTGTGGTCATTTGGTAGCCCTACATTAGAGGAATTTTGGGGTCTAAAATGGGCCTCCTAAGGAAAGTAATAAAATAATAGTTAAAATAATAAAATAATATTGATTAATTTTGGAGGAAGAAA
>LPNX010305413.1:46017-86017 GCA_001517045.1 Pseudotsuga menziesii
AAATTCTAATGTATGCCCCTCTTTTAGTTACATACAAGTCTCAATTCTAACTTATTGCTTGCATTGCCTTTTGCTGACATGAATTGGGTAGGCTTCATAAGCTTCATATGTATGCTTGTGGCCATTGTACTTTAGCCTTTCAACTTTGTCAATCTTGAGATGATATGTTATGCATATGCATCACATATAACACTGCAATTTATGCCAATATATGTCTATACAAAACCTGGAGGTTCTCCTTTAATGGACTATCTCCTTCAAAGAACATATCTCCTTTAAGTGGTTTTTAGTTTTCCCATGAATGATTTTGTGATGTTGTAGATGATTATCCATTTCACCTAATATGTTTTATGATCTTTTCCATGTTTTCTAGGGTGCACATACTTGTTGTTTATGGCTTCTTTTGCTTGAAAGTTGAACTGCCTAAAAGTGCATAGATCTCATCTAGGACCCTTTAAGAGTCATAATAACAACTATTGTTATAGGATTTTATTCTCCAAATGAAACACCAAAACCATACTCATTGGTTAATATTTGTGTAGGGATGTTTTTCTTATCTCTCCCATAATTTATGATACTAATGGGATTGTATGCAAAAATTTATGTATGCCCTAAGAATTCTTATGTATGCTCCTCTTTTAGTTACATACAATTCTCCATTCTCACTTATTGCTTGCATTTCCTTTTCCTAACATTGTTTTTTCCTTTTACTGGCCTACCCCCTTTTCAACAATAATAGTTGCATATTTAATCAAGTGTTTTTCTATCGAGGTGGCTGAGTCAACCGAGTTGACCCCCAACAGAGTTGACTCGGCCTTTGAAACGATTGGAGTGACAAGTTTGGTACCAAACCAAGCAAATCAAGGTATGACTGAATGGATCGGTAACAAAATGGTCAATTCGTCCCAATCCGTACTAAATTAACCCAAGTGAATGTGGGAATGCATAGGTCACACACATGACACTTGAATTCAAAAAAAATTAACCTAGAAATATAAACATTGAGATCACTCTAAACCTACTTCATTGTCAAGTCAATTAGCTTTGTAGGATTCCTATACATCATAACACTATTTGGAGTAAAACACAACTTGCTTTGTAGGCCTTAGATGCCACCCATGTGCACAATAGTCAATCTATAAAGCAGCCCCCAAATACAAAAATGTTCTTCACAAAATAGGGCATGAACCATGTGAACAACCTTCCAAGTGGATCAGCTCAATGAGTAACCTCCAAGCATGTAATATCTCTCATGAAATGGTGTATAAAAATAGTGTAAGCATTCTTCAAATGATCACTTTCTCCTTTGGTAAGGTTGAACACTGCCCTTATGCATGTGTCTCCAAGGGTGAATGTTCCTCAAATAATGAGAGAAGGCCTTCCTCTAACAATAAACCAGTACACCAAGGTGAATTAGCCCTATTTAGGTCTTCCAGAACAAACTTGTTATTTTCAATGTCACACTAGGAGCAATGTTGGGTAGTCCTATGGGCATAAACAACTCTAGAATCAAGTATGAGCATCAAAGGGACAAATCTGAGCACTTTACAGTAATGGACAAATAATGATGTTGAGTTCTTGGAGATCCTGTAGAGTGGATGTTTTAACCTCTGTGCTACTCTAAAGTGCATAAGCCAGCAAATCAGAGGCATATTTCCCAGTGGTAACCTACAACAATCATATATATATATAATCCATGGTGGTGAAGAGCGGACATTTCCAGATCTGCTACTTGGCACGTTCAGGAATGAAAAGAATGTTTTAAATACATTTATATCAGTATGTAATATCTACTGATTCTAAAGCTAACCAACTGTCTAAACCACAAAGGTCATCTTATCGTGTTAATTGTAAGAGGGACAAAAAAAAAATTAGACATGGTGAAAATTGACATAAAATGTTCAAATAAAAATAGAGGACATCAAAATACCTAGTACACCAAGGTGAATTGACCCTATTTAGGGCTTCCAGAACAAACTTGGTATTTTCAATGTCACACTAGGAGCAATGTTGGGCAGTCCTATGGGCATAAACAACTCTAGAATCAAGTATGAGCATCAAAGGGACAAATCTAAGCAATTTGGGAGCATTTTGAAGTTCACAACAAACAGTAAAGCATCTCAAATCAGCTATAATTATAGGCCAACTTTCAGATCTTGGCACATTGCAGAAATAAAAGATGATGATCAATGGAAATAGGAGGCGGTCTTTGCAATTCTGGCTATGAAAATGAGAAATCTGTGGGTGAAAGCAACCCTAAAATTTCATTCATATGCCTTATAGCAGCATCCACATGAATTCTGGGCACAAACAAACCTGTTTGGCAGTAAAAAAGGGTATGAAGCAACCCTATTTCACCATCTTGGGCACCCTTGTGCACTTATCCATCACCGAACAGGCGTACCTCTAAATCTGGGCCAAATTGGAGGGTTAAAAGGCAGTTTTGGGCATGAATAGCCCTATGGAAAGTGACGAACAACGAAAAAACAGGCTTTGAGAAAGCCATTGAATATGCTAATGCTTGGATTACCAACATTAGCGAAAGCCATTGAATATGCTAATGCTTGGACTATAATAGACCACCTTGGTTGGACACTAATGAAAACCTGTGTGTGAGTTTGAGCCAACATTTACATCCACTCTACAGGATCTCCAGAGAACTAACATCATTATTTTTCCATTACTATAAAGGAGATGTACTAGAAGATTTTCCTGTACTTGTTAATTTTACTGTTTAGTTGAACCTAAATGAGAAACAAAGAGGAGCACTAAGCAAGCTACACTTTTCATGCACGTCAATGTGCACGCATGCCAAAGTGTTGTAGCTTGCTTAGTCTCCTCTCTGTTTCGTTCAATTTCTCCGTGAAATCAACAAGTCCTCACAAATATTCTAGTACAATTCCTTACAGTAATGGACAAATAATGATGTTCAGTTCTTGGAGATCCTGTAGAGTGGATGTTTTAAGCTCTGTGCTACTCTGAAGTGCATAAGCCAGCACTTCAGATGCATATTTCCCAGTGGTAACCTACAACAATCATATATATAATCCATGGTGTTGAAGAGCGTACATTTCTAGATCTGTTAGTTGGCACGTTTAGGAATGAAAAGAATGTTTTAAATACATTTATATCAGTCTGTAATATTTGTTGATTCTAAAGCTAACCAACTGTCTAAACCAAAAAGGTCACCTTATCGTGTTAATTGTAAGAGGGACAAAAAAAATCAGACACGGTGAAAATTGACATAAAATGTTCAAATAAAAAATAGAGGACATCAAAATACCTAGTACTTGCTTCAAGGCCCAAAGCATAAACCATAAGATTCATGATTGTCCATTAATGGAAAAGTATTACCTAACCCAATTTCCAGTCAACTAAGCACCTCATGGTCGAATCATGATATTGCAGCAGTGTGCATACACCCTTCACTTGAATGATGTTAGGATTGCCAAGAACTAACATCATTCAAGTGAAGGATGTATGCATACTACTCCAGACATTATATCTCTACTCATTCGATTTCCTACAAAGTGTTGTAGCTTGCTCAGTGCTCCTCTCTGTTCATCATTTACGTTCAACATCAAGGTGAAATCAACAATTCCAGGAAAATCTTCTAGTATAGTGCCTTTACATTAATGAACAAATAATGATGTTGAGTTCTTGGAGATCCTGAAGAGTGGATGTTTTAACCTCTTCACTGCTACTCTGTAGTGCATAAGCCAGCACTTTAGAGGCATATTTCCTAGTGGTAACCTACAACAATCATATATATATATAAAATCCATGGTGGTGAAGAGCGGACATTTCCAGATCTGCTACTTGGCACGTTCAGGAATGAAAATAATGTTTTAAATACATTTATATCAGTCTGTAATATTTACTGATTTATTCCTTTTAGCTTTTCTTGATGATGCTTGTTTTCCCATTTTAATTTTCAACCCTAAGGTGAAAATTGGCATAAAATCATCAAATCAAAAATTGGAGGACATCAAAAAACCTAGTACTTGCTTCAAGACCCAAACATCATTCAAGTGAAATGTCCACTCTTCACCACCATGGATTATATATATATATATGATTAGAAAGAACCAAAAGGCTCTTAAATTAGCACAAATCAAAAGGCTCTTAACCAAACCCTTTCACACAAAAAAAATGCAAAAACCAAATATTGTTCTTTCAGCGCTTGTTGTGAAAGCATGCATGTATGTGATGGAGGGGCCTAAGTCAATTGAATCCTTGCAACTCATTGCATGTCTGAGTCTAACGATCTGCAGTTTAGATTGAACCAGAATACCAAAAGAAGTTTATTAATGGTTGATTTCAGAAAGTTATAGGTGTGAGTAGTTAAGTGCTTGTGGCTCTAAAATTTGTTGTGTTTTGTACTAATCCATGATTCACTAAATTCACAGATTGAAGTTGGTGAAGAAGCAGGTAGTATAGACAGAGACCCTTTGGGTTGTTAGTTATGAAAGAACCCATTCTCCTATTATATTACCTCATCCAAAGAATCTGAATTAGATGGTCCATATTGTTGAGATTCTGATGAGGAATATTTTGTAGGCAAACCCTTGTTTGATGATGAGATGGAAAATGCATGCATTTATCCATTTCATGAAGAGTTGGATGTTATATTTGAAATCAATAATCATAGTTTTGGGGGCCCCATATATGATTCATCTAGTGAAGCATCTAATGAGGAACCTAATTATTTGGAACCTATAGAGCAACCAAGCATACACTCTACATGATCTCCAAGAACTAACATCATTATATCTATACTCATTCGATTTCCTACAAAGTGTTGTAGCTTGCTTAGTGCTCCTCTGTGTTTTTCATTTAGGTTCAACTTAACAGTGAAATCAACAAGTCAAGGAAAATATTTCTAGTACATCTCCTAGGTCTGTTATAGTCCAAGCATTAGCATATTCAATGGCTTTCCCTCATGTTGGTAATCCATGTGTTTCCCTTGTCCGGATTGGAATACACAACAAACATCACAGAGACGTTATGAGACTTTGCTGCTGATCTATGGCTTGGAGCCGGATGTTCGCTCTTTTTTTGGACAGTATTGATTTCTGTGTTTGTGAATTGTTGGATATGACAGTTGGATGATATTTCCGTTACTATTATGCTGACTATATGGGTTGTTTTAGCTTGTGGTTCTCATGGAACAAACTTGGTACCATGAAATTGTTCTATGTTTCTATTTTTGTGGATAGATGGGGTGATTTATCATCCAATGAATGGGTTTGGGCAGTGTTATATACTTTTGTTTTGTATAGGATATGAACTATGGTTACAAATATGCATTGCATATCTACAAAATGTAATTTTGTCTCTCTACGGATGAAATAAAATTATGCTTTTTTTTCTTTGAAAAAAAAAAGCAAACATCACAGCACTATATGAGCCATACCTTTCGATGAAATTTCCCTAGAATAAGCAGGATTATGAGCATGTTGTTTACTTAATTACGAGCATATTGATCAAGCCATGTTCTAAGACAGCACTCATTAACTAACTCTTCTAAGGTGAGAAGTCTAGGCTCCGGTTCCGCATGTTAAGGAATGGAATGACCAATAGGGGTGCTGATGGTAAACCCCAACCCTGGTTATTGGGAAATAGGTTTATGAGTTTGAGGTGCCATAGCAGCTTGCCAAAGTGATCGGTTGATTGTATCAAATTATATAGCATAGAGTCCCCTCTCCCTTAAGGAAATTCAATATTGGACCGCTACTTTTTGAGATCGACATAAAGGAGAAAACATCACAGCACACATAAAAAACCCTTGTCATAAGATGCCCAAAAACCCTTGTCACAGCATGCCCAAAAAAAGGAGGTCATGATGCTTATCCGTTGAGCCATGAGCTCCAAATCCAAATCGTGAACTCCAAAATGTGAACCGTGTGCTCCAAATTTGAACCATGAGCTCCAATTATCAACTGTGAGCTCCAATTATCAACTGTGAGCTCCAATTCTGAACCCTGAGCTCCAATTATCAACCGTGAGCTTCAATTCTGAACCCTGAGCTCCACCGGAGCTACTCCCAAATTCATAAAAACCTCCAAATTAAACTGTTCAAAACGAGTCACGATAATGCCCAAATAGACTATTCATTTTTTATTATATATTATTATATATTATATGTATTTTATTTTTATTATATATTATTTTATATTATATGTATTTTATTTTTATTATATATTATTTTATATTATATGTATTTTATTTTTATTATATGTTATTTTATATTATATAAATTGCCATAATAGTATTTTTCATTAGGTATAGTATTTTTAACTTAGCTATCTGTATTTTTTAGTATATGTATTTTTAACTTAGGAATAGTGTTTTTTATTATAATATGATGATGATGATGGCGATCTCAACTAATCCCTACAATGAAACCCCTGAAGATGAAGATGATGATGGTGATCTCAGGTAATCCCTACAATATCACCTAATCATTATCGTTATGTTGATCATCATCATGATCATTATCATCATCATCGTCATCATTGTCATCATCATCTTCAACATCATGGTCTTCATTATCATGACCCTCATCATCATCATCATTATCATCGTCGTTGTCTTCATCATCATGATGATGGTAATGGTGATGATGACGGCGATGATGATTATGATGATGATGATGATGGCAATGATCACCATCATCATCGCCATCGCCATCGTCTCCAACATCGTTATCTTCATTATCAAGACCCTCATCATCATCATCATCATCATCAACATCATCATCATTATCATCGCCATCTTCATCGTCGTCGTCATGACCCTCATCGTCATCATCGTCATCACCACCATCATCGTCATCCTCATGATGATGATGGTGATGGCGATGATGACTGTGATGATGATGATGATGATGATGGAAATGCTGATGATCACCATCATCTTCATCAATGCCATCATCATCATAAGTAAAACTTAGTTTACTTCAAATATTAATTTTCCAAAAAAAATGCATAATACTGGCAAACCTAATTTCAATCAAAAAGTGATGAGAAGGAAATTGTTTGATATAGCCAATAAATGAAAGGAATTTTTTGTATCCTTGAAATACTTCTTATATCTAATAGATTCCTCGAGTTATAGAACTATGGGTCCCAAATATATGTTCAATAGATAGATGCAAACCTAAGAGGAAGAAAAACATCCTAACTTGAATAAAGAACCTTCACATTAATGAGGGAAGGACCATCTACATAACGACACATCCCTATCTTGGATAAATGAAAATATAGCTTTAAAGGATGACGATGATGATGATGATGATGACGATGATGATGAAGATTATGATGTTGATGTGGATGATAATGATGCCGATGATGATGAAGATGATGATAATGATGTTGATGATGATGGTGATGATTATGATGTTGATGAAGACAATGACAATGATGATGTCGACGATGATAATGATGATGTTGATGATGATGATGATGATTATGATGTTGATGAAGATGATGCTTATGATTATGACAATGATCATGATTATGATGATGATGATGACCTTGATGATGATGATGATGATTATCATCATCATGAGGATGACGATGATGATGATGACGATGATGATGAAGTTGATGATGATGTTGATCATGATGACGATGATGATGATGACGATGATGATGAAGATGATGATGATGGTGATGATGATGATGATGATTACGATGATCATGAGGATAACGACGATGATGATGATGACGATGATGAAGGTGATGACGATGTTGATGATGAGTATCATCATCATGAGGAAGACAGTGATGATGATGACGATAATGATGAAGATGATGCGCATGTTGATGATGATCATGAAGACAATGATGATGATGAAGATGACGATGATGACGGTTGCCTTATGATGATGACGATGAAGATGATGATGTGTGATGATGATGATGACGACGATGAAGATGATGATGTGTGATGATGACGATAATGATGATGATGATGATGATGGTGATGATGATGATGATGATTACAATGATCATGAGGATAACGACGATGATGATGATGACGATGATGATGTTGATGATGAGTATCATCATCATGAGGAAGACAGTGATGATGATGACGATGATGATGAAGATGATGCGCATGTTGATGATGATCATGAAGACAATGATGATGATGAAGATGACGATGATGACGGTTGCCTTATGATGATGACGATGAAGATGATGATGTGTGATGATGATGATGACGACGATGAAGATGATGATGTGTGATGATGACGATAATGATGATGATGATGACAACGATGAAGACGATGATGATGAAGATGTTGGTGATGATGATGATGATTATGATGTTGATGTTGACGATGAAAATGATGAAGAAGATGTGCATGGTGATGATGATCATGAAGAAAACGATGATGAAGATGACGATGATGATGATTACCGTATGAATATGATGATGTGTGATGATGACGACGACGACGATGAAGATGATGATGTGTGATGATGACGATGATGATGATGATGATGATGATGAAGACAGTGATGATGTTGATGATTATGATGATTATTATGATGTTGATGTCGATGATGAAAATGATGATGATGATGATGATGATGACGATGATGATGATGATGATGATGACGATGATGATGATGATGATGATGATGATGATGATGATGATGATGATGAAGATTATGATGTTGATGTTGACGATGACAATGATGATGATGATGATTATCATCATCATGAGGATGACGATGATAATGATGACGATGATGATGAAGATGATGATGATGATGTTGATGATGATGGTGATGATTATGATGTTGATGAAGACGATGACAATGATGATGTCGACGATGACAATGATGATGATGATGATGTTGATGATGATGATGATGATTATGATGCTGATGAAGATGATGATTATGATTATGACGATGATCATGATTATGATGATGATGTTGATCGTGACGACTATGATGATGATGACGATGATGATGATGTTGATCGTGACGACTATGATGATGATGACGATGATGATGATGACGATGATGATGAAGATGATGATGATGATGTGTGATGATGACGACAACGACGATGAAGATGATGATGTGTGATGATGACGATGATGATGATGAAGACCATGATGACGATGATGATGACAATGAATACGATGATGATGAAGATTTTGATGATGATGATGATGATTATGATGTTGATGTTGACGATGAAAATGATGATGATGATGATGATGATGATGACTATGATGAAGATGATGGTGATGGTGATGATGTTAGTAACTCTTTTTTTAAATAAGATAAAATAACAGTTCTAATTAAATATTTACCTTTCAATATATTTCATCATCTTCTTCATCCATGTCAGCGTCTTCTTCATCCATGTCATCATCTGTATCATTAGATGCATAGTCAACAATATTGTAAGGATTGTCCATATCTTCATCGTCATCATCATCAGTTACGCTCATCGTGTCATCGTCGGAATAATATTCATCGGCATTGTCTGCTACATCATCTGATTCAACTATTTCTTGGACATCTTCTGTTGGATCATCATCATCAGCTAACTCAAGTTGATCATGCTCTTCATCATCATATTCTTCTTCCAGAGAACCCTCTTCATTACCATCATCTAGGTTATACTTTACCGGCCTTCCCCTTGGATCGTGTCTCACAACAAATGACCAACCCGCTCCTTGTTCACATTGGCTTGGAAGAACATAAGGCTCTGTTCCTTGCTCAAACACCCTTGTGTTTACCATGGTAAATCCATTATCATGTTCAATAATAGTTCTATTGGGATCACATTGATTCAATCGTAACCTGTACCATTTGACAATGAATAGAACTACCTTAAAGGATTTAAATTCGCACTATATAATATCTTCCAAATACCCATAGTATCGATTTTCTGAGACTTTTGGATGTCTGTCAGTTCTAGATGAAACATTGGTAACCTCAAAGACAGCCGAAACCCCAGACTCTGATGTTTTCTTTGTTTCATCCAATTTTTTGATCCGATATCTACCTCCATTGCAGACCATAGCCTTATGGTGTTTTACCTGCAATAAGAAATACACGAAAAGATTACACAACTATTCAGTCCTTATGCAACAATACATGGAAAATAAGAACATGTATGTCAAAAATAATTTGCAAAATAAAAGATTTAGAGGGATATTTGATTAATTATATGCTTGCCATTTTATCTTTTACACCATATGCCAAATCGATTCCCCTTTCTGTTAGATTGTTATCTCCATTGCGTTGTGCTACTTTGACCAATGAAGCCACACCTTCCCATGATATTCCATGACCCGATTTTGTGCATCGTTCAATCCACACCTTCATCTAGTCAAGTTTGTTTGCAATGTATAAATGAATTGCGTCCCATTCTCGACCAACTGTTTAATGACAATAACCATTAAAATGAAAGAAAGGTGTAAATCTCCTGAACAAAGACGTATATGCTCTTAATTGAATCAATTATGACTAGAAAATACAATTAGAATATGAAGGATACAATAAACATCCACTAGCTAATAATTACCTTTCAGCTTCCTCAATCTACCTTTCTCCTTCAGTTGCTCCCCTTCAAATTTTTTATTGGAGTCCGGATCACAAATGCGACGTAAATTGAGTTTTGATGCTAAAATAGGAATATATTCACTAACATACAACATGTTTTGGTATACCGTATATCCTTCCATCATAGAACCCTCCGCATGTGCTCGTTGTCTCACCAAACCCTTCATAAATTTGAAGTGCCTCTCAACCATCCACACAGACCTTGAGTGCACAGATCCACACAACTCAATCTCCTCGACTTGGTGTATAAGGTAGTGTTCCTGTGCATTGAAAAATGTCGATGGTAGATGCTTCTGCATTTCACACATGAGACGAGGAATTTCTCTCCTCCAATACTTTATATCTTCTTTATGGATTTCTTTATATGTCAACCATCTACAAGTGATGCAAACCAATAACGATATTTAACAAAAATAAACATTAAATTACAATATATGCTGAAATAGTGCACAAAAAAAAAATATAAATTATTATACGGAGAATTAAAGAAACACTAAGCACATGCAAGTAATCGCTAGTTACCTCATGTATTTACCAAGATTATATATAACTTGTTTGACATTGTTTTTGAAGTTGTCCGGGAGAGAGAGAGGTAGAACATACTGTATCAATATACAAACCACGCCATTTATTAAACAAAGAGTATACAAACAAGAAAAAATTATATGGACATAACAATAATAATTACCCTGATGAAAACATGCCAATCATGTGTTTTGACCCCCACAAAATCACCTTTTTTAGTTATGATATTCTTCAAGTTTGCACAAAATCAAGTGGGAAATTTAATTTTCCGCATTACTTCTTTGACAACATTGCTTTGTTGCTCCGTAAAAATCCATGGAATTGAGTTTATATTAACTTGTTCTCCATTGGTATGAAATTGGATGACGTATTTCATTGCATGGTTGCTTTCTTGAATGTATTTGCACACTTTCACAACTTTATCTTTCTCCTCCTTAGCTCTAGTAGTCGCCATAAGGTTTCAGTAACATTCTTTCCAATATGCATTGTATCAAACAAATGAGCAATTTGTAGGTGTTCATACTAGGGAAACCTGTTGAATTGAATAGGATAACTTTTCATTCCTCGTGGAAGACCATTAATGCCTTCATGATCACGATGGACATCATGAATATTAGTTTATAATTAATAAAATACATCATAAATCAAATATGGCCACTACAGCAAACAACTCACAATAAAAATTAAAATACATAACAATTCATATAGGATGATCCATACGTACCATGATGACGATTTCTATTGTATTGCATCTTCCAAAGGTGAGGTGTCATTATCCGTGGTTTTAATGCAGTCTCCTGCTTCCCATTGAAAATATTTCTTTCAGTTGTTCTATACCTGTGATTCTTAGAGAGAAAATTCCTATACTCATCAAACACCTCCTTTCTTAAGCTTTTTGAACGACGAGATTTTATCTTAGGATCACAAAATGGACATGCAAATTCACCCTTTGTCTAAAGACCTACAATATTAAGATATGGAATATCTATGTCAAATATATTCATATATAAAATATTCTAACTACTCCATATCATTAAATGCAATTAATGTGGAGCTTAAAATTACAAACCACAAAATGAAGTTAACCCAGGGGCATCATGTATTGTCCATACAACCATTGCATGGAATTGAAATTGCCTTTGTCGTATTGGTCTAGATACGTCATACATAGTTATGTCATTCCATAACTTCAGTACCTCATCTATAAGAGGTTCTATGTATACATTCATATCTTTGACTTGGAACTTACCTGATTCATAATTTGAAGTGCATATAAATTATATCATTATGAGAACCATTAAGATATATAAACCATGCAGAAGAGTAAAATAATAGATATATATATGAAATTAAGATACATATTATGACAAATGAGATGCCACAACTACATTATAAATAAAACAGTTTTTGTCAAAAAAACCTGGAATAATCATCACCAACATTATGTGCTCCCTCTTTGTTGACAACCATGGAGGAATGTTATTGTTGATAACAAAAATAGGCCACACCGTGTAAATGAATTTCATCTATGCAAATGGATTAACACCATCTACTGCCAAAGAAATCCTAAGATTGTGTGGTTCTTCTTTAAAGTGAGGCCACTTTTCCTCCATATCTCTAAAAGCAGTACCATCTACAGGAATTTGGATAACATCATCTTGACTTTTGTTCCTGGCATGGTAATCCATAAATTGCGCTATGGTTTTGCACCTGAACAGTCGTTGCAAACATGGAATGATGGGAATATAAGGAAGAACCTTCTGAGGCACCTTTTTTGTTACTTTATCTGTATGATATCTACTTACATGACATTCCGGACATTCTGTTGCAAATTCATGCTGATTATAATATATAACATGGTCATCGGGGCATGCATGAATTGCTTCATAATGCATTCCAATCTCTTTCATGATGGAAGATAAATATCGATATGTGCGAGGTAAAATATTTGATGGTGGTAACAAAAAGTCAACTATCAAGCTACAAAAAAATTAAAAAAATTGTTAATATAATAAATAAATAATATTAACGAAACACGCTTCATATGTACGATGATCAATAATGAGCTAACAATACAATTATTAGAGGAATCCAAATAAATTTTATCACGATCTTATATATGTGGTGGATTATTTTAGATACCGTAGCATCCGTGTGATTGCAATGTTTGAAAGACCATTCATAACCTTCAAGTTCATTATCAACAATATAGTAGAGAGAAGATTTGCTTTGGAGCCTTCATAAAGGGGTTCATATGCCTTATCGAGAAGAGGTCTATCGTGAACATCATCAAAATCATCATCATTTTCATTATCAACATTATCGTCACCATCCATTCTAACGTTAAATGAATCATGGATCAATGTATTTGTACCATCATCTTCAATTACATCGTCGGCATGATCATCTTGTTCAATATGATCATTCACTTGTTCTCCATTAAACATACACGCTCCATGATCCTGATCCTGAACTTGTTTTGAAAGCACTTCCTCTGGATGACATGTTGTAGGGTGTCTTTCCTTTAATATATATAGATGGAAACATCAATAGATATACATTAATATATGAAAAAAAATTCATACAATTACCAAAAAAAACGAATATAATAACTTTATAATGCTAAACCTTCAAATGGACGATATTCGTTCCCCCCCTCAGCGTGTCCATGTTCCCTGCAATGTCATTTGTGGCTGTTTAGATCAATATTCTTCTCCTATTAAATCCCCTGCATTGAGTACATGGACAATAACATTTTCCATCACCCCTTCGTTTTGTTGCATCCCATAGTCTAGCAAGCAATTGTCGGTTGTCTTCGTTTGGATCCAGAATATTTAATCTATTTGACACTTTGTCACAAACTTTGTTAATGAATATAACCGGTTGTCTTAAAAAATCAAGTTCCAGGCATCAAAATTTTATCAAACGGAGAGAAGCCGAAGAATAAAAAATTCCCAGCAAAATGTCTATCGACGAAAAAAAAATTCCCACAACCGCCCGTTGAAGAATAAAACAATTCCTGAAAACGTCCATCAAGGAACAAATAATTTTCGCAAATCGTTCGTCGCTTCTACAAAAAACATGTCGAAATGTTTAAAACAATTTATATTTATAATGGACATGCGTCGGATATTCGACACCTTGAATATAGTTACCATTGAAAATATGGTACCATAAATTTAAAATCATGTAAACCTTACAATTTTCTTTTAAAAAAAAACTACACACAGCATCGGTTATCCGACACACTGGCGTTGGATATCCAACACCCAACCATCGGATATCCGGCACTGGAGGGTCAGATCTCCGACTCCAGTGTGTTGGATATCCAATTCCAGTGTGCCAGATATCTGACGCCAGTGTCTCGGATATCCGACAAATATATAAATCTTTTTTTATCGGCATTCTTTTCAGTGATTGTTGTCTAACACATCTGTGCGAAATGTCGGATGACGTCGGATTTCAGGTTCAAATCCTGTTGTGAGATGAAGCATACCAAGCATGGTTGAATCAACTACCTATTCAATTCCCACTGTGTCCAGACTCACCAATTAGGAATGCCTACAATAATAGTAGTTATTCACTTGTTGGCAATGGATGCAATGAAATAGAGGTTGGCATGGATGAGTTCTTATGACATACGAGTGCCAAGGATGTAATGTTTTTTTATACATTCCAAGACAATGAGTTAGGGGATGATGCTCATATCATTAATACCTTCTTTAAAATCCTTAAATCAGCTTGCACAACCCCTCTCTTTGGCCCTAGATAGGTAATGTCTACCCATATGCGGAAAACAATGTTACTATACAACTTGAAAGCAAACGGTATGGCATGTCAGATGTGTGTTTCTTGAGACTTTTTAGGTAATTGACCATTGATTTCCTTATATTTTGAGGAATCTTGTCACACAAATAACATTGAAAATGGTTGATTTTATGAACGGTAAATGACATTGTACATTTATATTTCCCATTAGCTACAAGTTATTCAAAGATAAGGTACTTATGAGTGATATTGTCTTGCCCGACTGCTGCAAATTGGCAAAACAAATGTTGAAAATGTTGGGTGTTGAGTACATATCATACCATGTGTGTCTGAATGATTGTATTATATTTGAAGGAAAATAAGAAAATAAATAGATATGTCCAAAATGTGGGCATGACAGGTACTATAAATCAAGAAAGAAGGCTAAAGCACATGGTTTTCCTCATAATATATTGAGGCACATGTCGATAATACCAAGGATTCAAATGCTCTTTCGTTACAAAGAAATAGCTATGTTGCAGGGACGGTATGCCTTGCACCAAAGTGAGGTAGGAGTTATGAGAATCCCAATAGATTCAACAACCACGAATCATATAGAGGATACATGGACCGATAAATTCAAGGATGAATTACAGATCCTTCAATTGAGCATATCCATGGATGGTGCCAACCCATATTCCCTCCAAAACACCAACTATTTTGTTTAGCCTATAGTAGGGATCAATAACAATATCCCCCCATGGATGTCTGTGAATATTGTACATCTTATGTTGGCTCCTATAGTCCATAGTAGAAGACAAGTGAAGAATGGAGATGTTTACCTACAACCATTTATCAATGAATTGGAGTCATGGGAAAGGATACAAGTGTACGATGTATTAAGACCCATCAAAATAGAGAGGATTTTTATGTTGTATGGCATATGTGTGTACACCACACATGATTATTCAGGATTAGGAGTTTGCTCTAGTAAATATGTTGTTTGATTTGTTTATATTCGTAGCAGTATTTTTTTGCATATTTAATTCGATGTGACTATATTGATCTTCAACACTAACATGCTCTATATACCATAACATCGTAGGTCTTGTAACAAAAGGGTATCATTGATGTAAATGTTGTGGACCTTTTATTAATTATAGGTGGTCCAACAACCTACGAAATTCAGCCTACTACTGCTCACGGGTATTCCTCCAGGAATAGCACCCTAATAGAAAAGCAACATTTTTCTTTCAATGGTAAACCAGAGAGAACACAAAGGCCTAAAATAATGACACTAGCTCACTAGATTAGGGCATATGATAGATAGAAGGAGAATGAAATTGCAGAAATGTTCAATTCAAATACGAAACCTATGTTTAATGACAATGAATTCTTTGACACCTATGTTGTGAAAATTCCACATCGAGATGAAAAGGAAAGTGGTATTTTATGAGATCCCATATTGGGAGCATCTTAAGATTTCCCACTTGCTAGATCCCATGGATATATTTTAAAACGTTTCACCTTTTTTTGTGGAGGAACATATTATCGAAAGAAAGTGACATGTTGGTTGTAAGGAGAGATATTATTTCTTCAAATACTAAAAAGAAGCATTGGCCAAGACAAGAAAATAGAGGAGAGGTTGGCCCCTCTTGATCGTCTAAAGAAGGTGATGTCCCACGGGTTTTGAAGAAATATGATCTTTATTTTGCAAAGGAAGTTATATTGGGTGTCAAGGTACCTTCTTTATATGGTTTTACTCTACGTATTGCTTCACTATAGACTGTTATGCAACCAAGTTCCGAAAATAACATAAAAATAGCATAAATAAACCAAAAGAGAGTAATCCACACCTTAATAATGAATTACATAGATAAATAGCAATCCTCTTCGAGAGAGGAACATCCTTACACAATGTACTTGTATACCCAAGACAATACAATATCCAATGATGACTAAAATGAGAATATCTCCTTCTTATATATAGGAGACAAAGGTGTACAATAACAACTAATACACCCAAGCCGACATAAATAATATGTAATGCACCAAAATATAGGGGTAATGCGCTACACTATATGGGGTAATGTGCCATCATTAAGGGCTTAACATGCCCCTCCCCTTCAAACATTATTGTCCTCAACTCTAAAGTAGTTATGGATGTTGTTGCATAAAGGACTCATCTTCCCATGTTGAATCTTTTGTGGGTAAGTTCTTCCATTTAATGAGATACTCTAGAATTGATCGATTTCGAAGCCATCTAGTACTTATTTCAGTGATTTATTCGAGCTCCAAGATGATTTTTTTCCTCTCCAAGTTCTGGTAATATCGTTTGAACTGGTAGCTTGTCACTGATTACCTTCTTCAAAGAAGAAACATGGAAAAATGGATGGACTCATGAATATGTAGGTAGTTCCAAGTTGTAGGCCATACTACCTGTCTTTTACAGCACCTTGTAGGGACTGTAGTATTTAGGAGATAATTTATTATCCTTCTTAGTGTTCTTCAAGGACATCTATTTGTATGGTTTTATTCTTAAAAACACCCAATCCCCCACATTAAAGCTTCGTTCACTGCGGTGTTGATCTTCTTGTTGTTTCATTCAATTTTGTGTTAGATTTAGGTTGTCCTTTAAGATATGAAGAACTTGTTGTTGATGCTTCATGTGGTCTTCCACTGCTTGAAACTTAGAGGAGTCTCTTACTGAATATGTGATGGATGGTGGATGATAGCCATAAAGTGCCATAAATGGGGTCATTTTTCATTATGTATGGAAGGAAGTGTTATGCCACCATTCTACCAAGGGTAACCACTTAATCCATTTTGTTTGTTTATCAGCTGTAAAATATCAAATATCCCCTTCCAAACATTCATTTATGATCTTTGTTTATCCATCAGATTGAGGATGATAAGATGAACTATGAGCCAATTGAGTACCCAAACAAGAAAATAATTTGGTGCAAAAGTTGCCAATGAAAATGGGATCCATGTCACTTACTATAATATTTGGAGTACCATATATTTTTTGAACTGTCTCCATAAAAGAATTGGCGATTTTGCTTGCTTTGAATGGGTGAGATAGTGCTCAGAAATGTGCATATTTAGTAAGTCTATCAACAACCACCATGATGACACTCTTTCCATCTAACTTTGGTAAACATGTGATAAAATCCATCGATACCTCTGTCCACATTTGGCTTGGAATGGAAAGTGGTTGTAGGGGACCTGGGGTCTTAATTGTTTCCACTTTATTTCGTTGGAAAACCAAACATTCTGTCACAAATTTTTGAATATTAGTTATAAGACCATCCCAAAAAAAGTCTTCCTTTACCCCGTGGTAGGTTTTTAAGAAACCTGAGTGCCCTCTTATCGGTGAGGAGCGGAATTCAAAAAGTACCTTTTGCTTGAGCTAGGAACTCTTACCAAGATATATGCAATCATTGTACCATAGCAAGTCATCTTTCCACGTAAATGTATTAGAGGCACTAGGATCCTGCTGCAGCTTTTGAACGAATGTCCATATTTCTTCATCATTTTTCCATTCATCCCTTGCTTTTGCTATCCAATTTGGTTGGATGATCGAGATAGCATAGAGTAAAGCTTCAACAACCTCATCTTTCCTGGAGAGTGCATCTATGACAACATTTTTGCTTCCTCTTTTTGTAGATATCAAAGTCATATCCCAACATCTTTGTCACCCATTTTTGTATCTCTTCTTAAGATAGTCTTTTTTACAAGAAGTATTCAAGGCTATCATGATCAGTTTTAACCTTGAAATGTCTCCCCATAAGGTAGGGGCACCATTGCTTCAAGGCATGTAGTATTTCCAACATTTCCTTCTCATAAATGGGCTTTTTTAAGTTCTTTCCCTTGATTTGATGACTTGTGAAGGAAAGACGGTGTCCTTATTGCATTAGTACAACTAAAATTCCATTTCCTTAAGCATCACATTCCACAATAAAGGTTTTTGTGAATTTTGGTGTCGCCATAACATGAGCTTTACACATTGCCTCTTTGAGTTGTTGAAAATTTTGAGTTTCCTCTGGAGTCCAAGAAAATGCAGCTTTCTTTAGTAATGTTGTTAAAGGAGCTTCTAGTCTTCCATAGTTCCGAACAAACTTACATTAGTACCCTATCAAACCTAAGGATCCTCAAAGATTCTTTAGTGTTTTTGGAATCGGCCAGTCCATCATGGATTTAATTTGCTTAGGGTCTACCTTGACACCTTTATGAGATACAATATGACCCAAATACTCTACCTCCTTTGTCCCAAATAAATATTTTGAGGGTTTTGCATACAATTCTTTCTCCTTTAGTAGTTGTAGTGCCCTGTCAACATGTTGAAGATGTTCTTCCCAATACTTGCGATAGATTAGAATATCATCAAAGACTACCAACACAAATTTTCTAATGAAAGGCTTGAAAATATAATTCATCAAACCTTAAAATGTGGAAGGCGCATTTGTGAGACCAAATGGCATGACCAAAAATTCATAGTGAATTTCATGAGTTCTTATTGTTGTTTTGGGGATGTCTTCATCCTTCATTCGAATTTGATGATACTCGGAACGAAGATCCAACTTTTTGAAGACAACTGCTCTATGTAATTCGTCTAACAATTCATCAATGACAGGAATGGGAAACTTATCTTTAATGGTGATCTTTTTGAGACCTCTATAATCAGGACACATACGCCATGATCCATCTGGATTGGGTACCATTACCACTGGTGCAAAGAAATAACTTCGTCTAGGCCTAATTATGTCAGCCTCTAACATATCAGCAACCATACACTGAATTTCACTATTCTGGCTATAGGGATATTGGTAAGGCTTGATGTTAGGAGGAACATTGCCTGGAATTAAGTGGATAGAATTATCAAAGTCTTGAATAGGTGAAATACCTTTGGGAATATATTCAAATACCTTGGAATGTTTATTAATTACCCTTTGGAAGTTTGGGCAGATAAGGAACTTTGACATTTGAAAATCTAATGAGCATAATTGTGCAACTACACCTTGATGTCCCTTTTTCAAAAACTTTGTCATACCATTAGAGCTTATCACCTTGCTTGTTTTTCCTATGATACCATTTAACTCATATTCTTTTCCTCCCCATGAAAATTTTTGAAAATAAAAAGCTACTGTTCCCAATGATTATAAGCATTGGACACCTAATACAACATCAACCCCACCGATTAGGATAGAAATCATTGGACTATTCAATACATATTCCCCCATAACAAGATTGATAATATGGCATTTCCCTGAGCAATTTATAGTTCCTCCATATGTAATCATAACTTGAAACTCTGGTGCTAGATATACAAAGAAATTAAGAACTTTGGATAATTTACAATGAATGAAATTATGAGTACTACTGGAATCAATTAAGAATTTTACCTTCTTCCTTTTTATGTATCCTTAGATCTTGAGAGTTTGAGGAGTTCTAATTCCACCCAATGCATGACAAGATATGGTGGGAGTAATTTCTTCTGAATTACCCTCTTCTATTTCTTCGAAAGTCGCCTCTTCTTGAGATGCTTCATCTTCTTTTGGTTATTCCTCTTCACAATCTATGTAGAGTAATGTCTTCTCACCGCACTTATGTCCCTTACTATACTTGTTTTCACAATTAAAGCATAATCATTTTTCTCTTCTTTAATCTAGTTTTTGGGATGTCAACCTTTGTGGTGGTTTAGAAGAAGGAACATTATTTTCTCTATATGTGTTGGAGAATTCCTTTCTAGTAGTCATTGCCATATTTTTACTTTCAACCTTCCTTGACATCATAAAAGCCTTCTCTATGGATGATGGTTCAAAGAGATGCGCCTCTTGTTGAATGTTATCTTTCAAGGTTCCAATAAAGAGTTCTAACAAATTATCTTCTGAAATATTCTTCACTCTGAGACTTAGCTATTGAAATTGCTTGATGTGCTTGGTAATTAGACCTTTTGCTTGAGATTTACCAACTGGCTAAAGAAGGCGTTGTTATTCATATCCCTATAATGTGCAATCAATTCTTTTTTTGAATATATACCAAGAGATAATAGAGTCCCTTTTACGGTCAGAAATCCATTAGTACCATACAAATTCATCAGGTTCTAAATATAAGGATGCAATAGTTACCTTTTGAAAAGTGGGCACCTGGTGTAGATCAAATAATTGCTCCATATGAAAAATCCACGTGATTGGATCCCTTCCATCAAACTTTCTCATGTCAATCTTGGGGATAAAGTAGTTCCTCGAACCCAAATTGAACCCATGATGTTGTAGTGAATCATCAACTTTTGAAGACTCCAAATTCCTAATCTCTTATTGTTTTTCAATTTTCTCTAGATGTGACTGGATTAAGTCCTATTTTTCCTCCGTATCCTCTTCTTGAGTAGATGCATGAGGAATACAACTATTTTTTATATCCTTTATAAATTCCTTCAATTCTTGAATATATTCTTTTCTATCCATCCCTTTGACATCCTCTTTAATATCCATCTTCTTTTCCAATTTAACTAAGTCATCAATTTTTACATTTCCTTTAATCATATCTTCCAACTTTGACACTCTAAAAGATATGTCTTCCATTTCATCATATGTCAGGGATAAATCCTCTGGGGGTTTTAATGGAGTGTGATTCTTTCCACTTCCTTTTGGTGTAATTTTGAAGAATAAATATATATCACACTCTAGGTTTTACCACAAATATATCCTTCTACTTAAATCTATTCAAATGCAAAATTGCGTACATTTTTCAAACCTTGATTAGAATACTTTTTTAGGGACAACTTGTAACTGAGATAAAATTTTAATTTCGAATCCTATGGTTCTAAAACCTCTTCATGTGGTACCTTTATGTGTCCTCTTTCAAATTCCATAGGTCTTACCTAATTTGGACGTGCCAACAAAGAGTTATTACAAATATCCCAAAGCTTCTTATTTTAGGCCTATCTAGAAGAGCGAACTTGTACTATATTCCATGTGTCCAAAATTTCGTTTATGTAGATAAACATTCTAACATAGATACCCTAGTCCATATTATTTTGGATGCAACTAGTCTCACTCAATTTGGATCTTGTATTCCTCACATGTGACCTTTTTCCCTAGAATACCTATTTTAGACTAGGTTTTGGACTAGTCAAAAACCCTAGATTCCTCCGCAATTATCTATGAAAATGTAATGGATTACGATTTTAATTTCGGACTGGATATAGTTCAGCCTGTTTGAGAAGTGTTATTTTAACCTCGATCTCTGAATCCTGGTAGAAAAAATGTTGGAGTGAAAATTCCAAGATGACTTGTTTTGCAGAAGTCGGTCCTGAGGAAATATCTCTGATACCAAATGTTATGCAACCAAGTCCCAAAAATAACTTTAAAATAGAATAAATAAACCAAAAGAGAGTAATCCATGCCTTAATAATGAATAACAGAGATAAATAACAATCCTCTTCGATGGAGGAACCTCCTTACACAATTTACAATAACAACTAATAGACCCAATCTGACATAAATAATATGTAATGCACCACAATATAGCGGGTAATGCGCTACACTATATGGGATAATGTGCCATCATTAAGGGCTTAACATAGACAAACATTTGTCGACTTTGAAATCACATGACCATCTAAACCTCCTAAGTGTACATATGTCAAAACAAATGTACCGTGAATTTCCCAAGGACATGCAACATGCCATCTCTAAACTATCTACATTTGTATGGTGGATCACATTAAAGGAGATTCACATATCCAGAATTCCACAATTGCATTAAGAGATAGTTGAGATTGTTTTATGTTTAAGAAGGAACTGCCACTAAGTTTCATGGACTTGAATATTCATCTTATAATTCACCTAGTTGATGAGGTTGAATTGGTCGGGGTGGTCTTATGTCATTAGATGTTCTTCTTAGGGAGGTATATGAAAAAATTGAATGGATTTGTTTGACAAAGAGAAAAACTAATGGGTATATGGCAGAGGGGTACATAGTATGTGAGTCATTTTATTATGCCAATGAGTACATCAAGCAAATCAACCACACACTAGGTGCATTGATTTGGGATGATGAATATGATGAGGACAAAAGGGAAGGGGAGCTACTCCAAATAAATGGAAACAAGTGCATGATAAAGAGTAAGTCACTTATCTTTCATCACATTTATACATAGTGACTATTCACAATGAACTTCATAATTTATATTTATATTTGATCTCATATGTACTATATGTTGCTTTGATTTCATGAATACAACAACAAATTCAGAAATTGATGCCATCCACAAATTCATTCTTTACAATGTGGAGGAAACATAGTCATTGGTCACATTGTATGAAGAGAAGAGAAGAATATGGGACATTAAGAGGAAAGAATTTAGATGGTTGAATGGTAGAAGCGTGCCTTATCCAAATCATTTAAACGAAATTATGCCAGTGATTTGCCCCAATAGTTGGGTTTCTGACAAAATCAGAGATAAATATGGTGCATCTAGTCATTACTTGCATGATGAAGAGGATAAATTAAACATATGGATCAGGTGCGGCAACTCAGTTATAATGTCTTTGTGTATTTTTTTAACTTTATAACAAACCTTTGAAATATAACATTTATATTGTATATATTTGTCTATGTGGGAATATGGTTATCATTCTCAGCCCGGTGAGCTAGCTCAAGTGGTTTAGTGTTGTAAGTTGTGAGCAAAAGGTCTCGGGGTCAAATTCTCGGGTGGCTATACATTTCTATATAAGGGCCTCACTTGATGTCCCCATCGAGTTAGCTTTTTAATCAGAGCGAACGAGGTGAGGCCCCTTCGAGTGGGCCCCCTGTGATTTCTTCTTGTGGACATAGCAACCCCGATAGGGGGTTTGTGAACCACATTTGAAAAAAATATGGTTATCATTCTCACATTGAGGATGCAGATGATGGGCGTGCCAAACTAAACTGTGGAGTGGAAGTCGAGTTCGACCAATCTATTCATGCTAGCCACTATGATCAAAACCTACTAGGGAGGAAGTTGGGCTATGTCAAAAAGATACAAGAGATAATTCAAGTGAACTTCTCATCTTTTGAACATGTTATTTTTAGGTGCAAGTGGTAGGACACCTTTGACCATAATAATGTAAAGGAAGATCATGTTAGTGGGATGATATGTATAAACTCTAGGAAGATGTGGGATGAAACCAAGGAGCCCTATGTTTTCCCAAAGCACTTTAACCAAGTGTTTTCTTACCTCGATGTGTTGGATAGGGGTTGGTGGTTCGTATTATGACACGACTCTAGGTCAAAACATACTTTTGAGAATAACAATGTTATTGTGCCAAGCGAGTAAATAGAGAGTGATATGCACATGTTTTATTTCATCGTTTACAATGTCGATGTATCATTTTATTATTGTTATCTTGATTCTCTAATTATATTGCTTCTTTTTCATCTTATGATAGTCGAATTAGACAGTTACTTATCGTATGTTTTTTAAATTTTAGTTGGTTAACAATCAATCTTATGCGAAATGTGTTTGTCTGTGAAGTAATTTGTGATTGTATAGAATGATTGATTGAAAAGGAATTTTATTTACTTCAAGGTATTTATATATCATTGCATATTCAGTATAAAATATTAGAATTAGTGTGGCACCATTATTATGACACTTCAATATAAAAAAATATTGGTGAGTGTGTACCACATGTGTAAAATCGGGATGATTGATTTAGAAAAATTTGTGATAAATTGGAGGGGAGGAAACATCAAAATTTCCTACTCACATGGCCCAAATTTAATAATGTAATTGGAAACTTTACTTCGAATTGTACATTAGTTTCTCTTTATCCTTACCAAAAGTGTTATGAACTTGGTCTTTCCATTTCTTATTGCCCTATGTATCTTGTTATTGCAAAATTGGAATTGTAAGAGTATTGTGTGACTGTAAAGTTGCAATTTGAACTAATTTTTTTCAATTTACAAGTTTCTTTAATTTATTGCAATTGCAATTGTAAATTTGTAGGTGTAATTGTCAAATTTGTAATTTGTAATTTGTAAAACTAATTTTGTAATTTCTTATTGTAACTGTAATTGTAATTTGTAGTTGTGAAATTGTAATAATGATTGTAAATTGTAACTATAGTCAATATTATTACTTGCAATTATAACTAAGATTGTGCACAATTTGTAATTATAATTAGAACTAATATAAAAGACATCGACATAAATACGTAAATAAATAAACAAAATTGCATTACACACATGAATCGTACTCATCGACATAAACAAGATAGTCAATAATCTAACAAAAAACAATAGATTGTGCTGATTGATTTAGTTAGTTTTTTGAAAAATAGGGGGTTGGGAAAGAATATGATTTCATGTTCACATGGCCCACATTTAATAATGCAATTAGAAATTTAATAAATTTAGATATTAATCTCTCTTTCTCCTTACCAAAAGCACTATGAACTTTGTATTTCCATATATTATTGCACTCGCACACATGAATCATTGTCATCGACATAAATGAAATACATCATACACATGAAGATAAATATCATAAAATAATTTAACATACCATTTAGTTAATTAAAACAAAGTCTATATATGCATAACAATAACATATATTATAATGTGATCATCAAATCAATGGCCACCACCACCATCACCTAACATCATGCAACATACCATTGTCATCGTCATCATCCTCACCACCTACTAAACATTAACATCATCTAACATAAAAATAACACACATATGAAAAACATCATCTAACATACACATCAATCATCACCTATCAAACATAAGTGGCATCTTACATACACATAAAAAAATATCTACTATACACATCGAACATAACCTAACATAAACATGTAACATTTACCTACCGTCATCTAACATATATATTTAACATAGTTAAACATCATCTAACACACAAATATAATAATAACATCTAACAAAACACAAGTTGAATTATCTAACATTAACATCATCCACACATTTATCAAAACACCATCTAACATACACATCTATCAAGCACGCCTAACAAAGACACCTAACATGACCAAATATACAAATCACCATCAACATCGACATGAAAAATAATACACACACACACATATCATGAATAAACCTAGGGCTAACATTTATATATATGAGCTTGCTCAATTGAACTCATAGCAATAACTTTTGAGGAAGATGTTGAACAAGAACTATGTACCACTTGGAGCTGCTCACATACATGCTTCTCTTCCCATAAACACCGCTCATATTGGGAAGAAACCCACTTCTAAAACTCCTCCCATGTTATTAAGTTTTGCTCTTTGTAATATGAACGTACATAATTGTCTTGTTGATTTTGGTGCATCATCTCATGTTTTGCCTCTTGCTGTGTGCCAGAAAATCAATGCACAACTAACTAAATGTCCATTATCAATCGTGCAGCTAGACAAAACTAATGTTAAAGTTGTTGGTAAACTAAAAAGAAGTGTTGATTTGAATATCTTCAAATATATATATGTGTGTGTGTGTACAAATATATATGTATGTATGTATGTATGTATGTACATACATACATATATATATATAAGTGTTAATTTGATTATCATATATATATGTGTGTGTGTGTGTGTGTGTGTGTGTGTGTGTGTGTGTGTGTGTGTGTGTNGATAATTAAATCACCACTTCTTATAAATATGTATATGTACCTATACATATACATATGTATATGTACATATACATATGTATATGTACATGTACATGTACCTATACGTATACATATATACATATATGTATATATACATATATTTACATGTACATGTACATATAGATATACATATGTATGTGTATATGTATAGGTATAGGTACATGTACATGTATGTATATATACATATACATATATATATGTATATGTGTGTGTCTGTGTGTGTACATATTTTATGTATGTAAATACACACACACACACACACACACACACATGTGTGTGTGTGTGTGTATCATAACCTATCAAACATAAGTGTCATATTACATACACATAAAAAATATCTACTATACACATTGAACGTCACCTAACATAAACATGTAAGCTTTACCTACCATCATATAACATATATATTTAACATAATTAAACATCATCTAACACACAAATCTAATAATAACATCTAACAAAACACAAGTTGCATTATCTAACATAACCATCATGCACACATCTAGAAAAACACCATATAACATACACATCTATCAAGCACACCTAACATAACCAAATATACAAATCACCATCAACATATAAATAAAAATCAACATCAACATCGACATGAAAAATAATACACACACACACACATATATATATATATATATCATGAATAAAACTAGGGTTGACATTTATATATATGAGCTAGCTCCATTGAACTCATAGCAAAAACGTTTAAGGAAGATGTTGAACAAGAACTTTGTACCACTTGGAGTTGCTCACATACCTGCTTCTCTTCCCATAAACATCACTCATATTGGGAAGAAACTGACTTCTAAAACTCCTGCCATGTTATTAAATTTTGAGATTTGTAATATGAACATTGTTGGGCTCTTTTGTCTTCTTGTCTAGACCCGCGGTTCAACAACAACATAATACCAACAAGACACCACAAGACATCGGCCTGACAGAGCAAGCTCTATTGGAAATGCCCACGAAGCAGGTGCAGTCTCACCTGAGATATCTTTATGGGTAACTTCCAGAACCATGTTTCCGTAGTTGGTGAGGGATTCTAGTCCCTTGGCATGCAACCAAGGTGCTTGACAAAGGTGACTGGATGGATTCTACTATTGCGCGACAACAGTGCAGCAATGAGGTGCAACTAGCGCACGGCACGACTTTACCATAGTAACTCTACAACTGGCGCAACAATGCAACACATCTGATTCCTTGTGCTCAATAGACATCATGCAACTCATGCCTTAGCTTAACAACTGAATCATAAAGCCATACATATCATTCTAATAGTGCTTTAATCCCTCATGCATCCAATGATTGTTCCTACTACGACATTCATTCAACAATAACTGTAATAATGCACAGTAAGCAAACATTCACATCAACGTTCATCATTAACCACATTCATCCACATAACATAGTAAATAACATGGAAACCCATCTAGGAAAAACCACCAAGGTGCTCTTCATTTGGCATGAGAATGGTTTATAGCACCTTGCAACCTGCAATATGCCTATTTTTCTTTAGATATGTTTATTTGACTCAATATTCTTGCTCGCATGCTCTCTGGTTTATTCTTCTATCTACTCCTACTGATCCGCACACAGCTTGGATCGACTCTTCTATTCTACTGGGGGTCCATGCACACAGCTGCACGATCCATGGCTCAACATCCTTCTCCTTCTACTAGACTCTCCTCTGAGTCTTCTTCCTCTAACTCTTCCTCTAAGTTTAAATAATAACTACGTAACTCTTTAACAACATACATATACTGAATGAACGACTCAAGCCAACCCTTAAACAGGTCGGGTTCCTCATGTATATGATATTTACAAGACCACGGAGGGTCGACTGAGTACAGCTTAGCTATCACAGACTCAACAACCCAAAATGTATTTGGTTTACATCAATGTTGTCCCATGCCTAGCCATGAAAGCCATGCAAGACATTAACCACGGACTTAACTAGCCACAAAAACATCTTTCAGCTCATCTGTATCAGTCAGAAATAGCTGCAAAACTGTCCTTCCTCCTCCTGTTGGCTCGTCCTTTTGCAGTCTTCCTTGACTTCCGTCTTCCAAGCTTAACTTCTCTACCTGCCTCTTCCATCGACTTGGATCTATCTTCCTAATTGTAGCATCCTTGTTGCGCGCATGTTTTTATCTTATCTGCGTCGATTCCTTCTTAGCCTGCTTTTCTCCTGTCGTGCACACACTTTTCATCCTTTTGCTTATGCATTCACTTCTTCCTTGTGTACTTCTTCTGTTCAAACAGTCCCCAAACACTCACATGTGGCTCGTCGTGACCCACTAAGCAAAAAGGAATTCATCTGCAAAAATGACCTGCCGCAAAACTTTTACTTTCCTTCCAAAATCTATGCCTCTGACGCAAGGCCAAGCTGTGTAGTGGGACCAATATTGTCCTGGAATTCCTTCATTGTTTGTTGCACCTTAGCAACTTCCCCTTCTACTTCCTCTACCTATGTGACCAACTGCTCTACATGGTCGAAACTAATATGTTCTTATGGTTCTTCCTCTAACAACTGTGCAACTTGCTAAAGTTTCTTCTGCACAGACTGAAGAAGGCCTGTGAACCGGGATGCCTCTAATTGGTGTGTCTCGACCTCATCTTCCCTAGTCTACTCTTGATCTCGAAGAGAATGGACTTCCTGCTGCAGTCGTTGAATCTCTACACTCTTGGTGACCTTTTCCTGAAGTGGAAGTTTCTTCAGTTCTGCTTTTGTAGCGCTGATTTTCTCATCTGCCTGTCGTGCAATTTCCCTTATGTTTTCTGCAGTTTCATCTTCTAGTAGCACTCCCTGGATTGTAGAAACAGCTTCAATTTCCTTTGTACAGAGTATTTCTCCTTCTCTGATATTTTCAACAGCCTCATATGTTTCTCTTCTTCTCTTCTAGAGGACCTCTGGAGGTGTGCTCGGCACCTGCCTAGCCTGTAGTTCCTCAACCTGCTTCTTTAGTTCCCTCACGATGCGTGACAGTCAGGCAACCTTGGATTCTAAATCTTCATCTTTCTGGCCGCTTCTAGTGGGAACTCTACAACTGCACTCTTAATTGTTTTAGTGAGTGACACCCTACTATGCTCACATGCAACAATTTCCTACTCTTTGTCCTTAAGGAGGGCCTTGCGAGCCTTCGCCTTCCTTTGTTGTTTTGTTGCTTGATAAGCAATAGCATTTCCCTCAGTCATATTTCGGATGCGGCTGTCTGCTAAACATCATAGACTTCACCCAAAGACAGCTTGGAGAAGTCAATATGGATGGTCTCAATCCCTTGCATAGCTGCATCAAACTTGGGTGTTCCTGCCTCCATCACCTGTACCTAGATTTTTACCTTAATTGGCGGCACCAGTTCTAGTGTGACTAGAGGAATGCTTGGATCCACGCCATATGTCTTAGCCTCCATAGTGGCTTTGACCTCATTAATGGCTTCTATTAATTTATTCAATTGGGTCCCAACTTAGTCAACAATGCTTACGTGTTGTGTGTTCAAAGTGACAAGGTTGTCTTGTGCAACTTTAGCGATGGTATTTGCAAGCTCATGTGCATCATCTTTAGTCAATGTGTTCATGCCAGATGTCTTGTCTGCTTTTCTCTTCTTATGCAGGTGATCTAGTCTTTGTTGTTACATTTGCACTTTTGCTTGGATGTTTTCCTAAGGATGCGCGCGCTCGAATTCAGGTTGATCCGAGCCATTCCTACCAACATCTTCAATTCTTTCTTCTTCTTCTTGCGACTGATTTTTTATCATCGCCTCCATGTTTTCCTTGGCCATTATCGTGGCCATCGCCATGGTCCATGAGTGGGTCTTCTTTGTTCAGGTGCTCAAGCAGCGGCTTCGCCAGTGGGCCACGCCATTCCTCAGGCCACTCCTTAACAATATCATCAACATCATTGTCAGTGACCATGAACCTTGCATTGTGGGCTTGCCTCACTGGGTCTTTCTTGGGCTCCAAGATCATATTATGGGCACCGGCTTGAAAATTGATAAAGACAGCGTACCTGTGAACCATCGCAACACGGATTTGGTGAGATCGACAGATTCGGTGAGATCGCAGCGCCTCTGATTGAAAAAATAACTCAATGTTGTTATCCTTCTATCGATCCATATGATTCTTGTGCTCCCACAAGTTCTAGTACCTTGCACCAAGGCAAGGTAGTGGGACGTCCATCTGTACAGAGTCTAGCAGGTTGGCCCATAGGGTGAAGGATATCAAGATGAGCAACCAGGAGAAATGAAATTTGTAGGTGGGATCTTCCTGGGCCTACATGGTGTCATCTATCAGCTCATTCAATCAATATCGCAACTAATTGAAATTTCCCTTCCAATGCTAACAGTTCTGCGAGCTCAATTGTTCCCATAGTGCAATAGTTGGGCCTCGTCTTGTGTAGTAGCTTACAAGAGTGGAGCTGTGCGACAAGCCGCACGTTGGAGTCTTCAATGGGGCCGATTAGGAAACCCCTTCCTACACACTAAAGCTTATGCTTATGCTTTATCCCGGTGGTGTTTTTTTGGGTATAACCGTTATCGTAGCAATAAGGTCGATGTCGATCGGGTATGGTCGATCGATCCATAGGCATCCTCGGTGGAAACAGACTAGAATTTGTCTCACGTATGCTTTGATATATAGACTGTGGCCAAAATGTGGCATCAATAGAAGGTTCATCAACCCTGCGCGGCCAACTCCTTCAACCCATTGCAATGTTCTGAGTATTTGAGTTCCATTCGGGTCGGTTTGATCGGGGATCATGCAATCATCTCTTTTCAACCATGGATATTGTCGTGTGTCGAAGTCCTCAATGCTCAACTTAACAAGCTTCGACATGAGGCTCTTGGGCATGGGGATTTTCTCAAGGATCCGAGACGCGACCAAAGTTGTATTGGCCTTCTTCGGCATTACCACTTTCTCTACATCAACTCTTCTTGGTGGGACATAGTGGCGAAAGTTTCCGTCGTCCTCCTCAGCATCTAGGCCACTGCGTGGTGGGGATTTTTCATCCATAGCGTCTTCCTCCAACGGGCCATCTTCCATGGGTGCTTTCTTAGTAGCATCCAGGACAATCGTAGCCTTCTTCTTTCTGGTTGTTTTCTTCATTTACAATCTAGATGGTCCTGCTACTTCTTTCTCACCGACATTCCTCGACTCTTTGATCGGTTGTGCAGCTGTAGCCAATGGTCTCTAAAATAGGTTTAGCACAGGGTGCGAACCAGGGGTTGGGATATTAACAGGAGTAGCTGCAGGTCAAGGAGAAGGTGGAGGTCTAGGCGCAGTTGAGGGGATAGATGGTTTCTTGGTTTGTGCCATCGAGTCAGTTTTTGGTTGTTGCACCTCTGGTGATTCTACTTCTTCTTTGACAATTTGCCAACCCAAGATAATGGTTGCATCTGATAGCTCGTTGTCACTAGGGATCTCGATGGCCATGGGTGTTCACTAACTGAGTGACAGACTTTTGGCTCTATGATTGCTTGGCTCTGGTTCTCTCAGCTCTCTCTCTCTCTATGCATAAAATATTGCTTGATGGAAAATCCTGGTAATTATACTCGTTAGCATGTCCTATAGTCATCATTTAGATGTCTAATCGATCACATGGGCTTCTTAGTCGACGTGCTCCTTCATTAAATCGACAGCTTGAGTGCTTCACTGTACCTGTCAGCACAGTTATGGCAGTTATGTCGACGACAATTGACAGGACCAAAAATCATGTCGTCATTCTCCTCGTAATGCGTCGAATTTATGGCTCTTAGCTGCCATAGCCACCTCAATATTTGTCGAATATCCTCTCTTAAATATCTGATTGCAGATAGCATGTCATTTCTACCTTTCCATATGCTTTTCGCCTATTCTTGCACACTCTACTTTTCCTTATGCTTCTGCATGCGTATGTCGCCAACGTGTGACATAACAACTTCCTTTTTTTTAGCACGACACGGTCCTAGCCAAGCATGTCATAACCATTGTAGTATGGATTCAGGCGACTGCCATTGACCATTCCTGCAACATATGTTCCATTGAGCTTCTGTAAATTTATTGCACCCGCATCTGTGATGTGTTGTCCAAGCCAATGTGTTTTTAGTTTACCCGAGTGTTTGAAAAACTTTTTGTCATATAGCAATACAATTCCTCTGAATTTAAATGGCTTAACCCGGATATGGCGATCATGCCATGCTTTTTTTATTTGCTTCTTCATAGTCCGATGATATCCTGCGATGAAGCGTTCCTCTTCAATCTGAACGAGTTGTGACAACCTTTGCTTGATGACATCTTCATCAGTCATCTCTGTCAGCGCAGCAATTCGTAGGCTTAGCACAATGTACTCCATTGGTACAACAACTTCTTGTACATATACCAACCTAAATGGGGTATGACCTGTTATTCTCTTACAAGTTGTTTGATATTCCCATAGCATAGCTGAAAATTTTTGATCCTAATCAACTCGATGCATATTGCATACCTTGGCCAAGGAATTCTCCAAAATCTTGTTGAAAGCTTCAACCATTCCATTCACCTGAGGATGATAGGGTGTTGTCTTCTTATGTTGGATCTGTAATTCTTCAGTAAGCTTAGCAATCACTTTGTTAACAAAATGTGTACCTTGGTCACTTAGGAGAATCATTGGATAGCCAAATCTAGTCACTATGTTTTCAAACAAAAACTTCACCGCAGTCGCAACGGTGCAATCCTTAATAGGCACAACTTCATCCTATCTGATTAACTAGTCTGTCGTAGTGATAATGTAGCGTGTGCCAGTCCTCTTGCCTAGTGGGCTAATAGGTCCAATGAAATCAACGGCCCATTTATCAAATTCCTAGAGGGATATCTGTGGCACCAGTGGCATTTTGTCACGACGCGACGGTTTTCCTGTTCTCTTGCAGATATCGCAACGCTGACAGAAACTCTTAGTATCCATGTGTATGGTTGGCCACCATAATCCTGCTTGTAGTATTTTCTGCACAGTCTCTTTCCCCGCATAGTGTCCTCCTCCTGCGACACCAACATGTGCTTCACTCATAACCCATGGTCATTCATAGTCAAAGACACAGCGATGCAGTACTTCATTCACGCCCAACTTATACAAATTCCTCACGATCAATGTATAATCAGCATCTCTGACGACCAAGTGTTTTTTCTGATTAGTTGCCATTCCTTCCGGTGCATGTCCTATGCTCAGAAAATGAATGATGGAATTAAACTCATAGTTATGATCTTCCATCATGTGGATCAGAAACAATTGCACGTCGGGCAAGTTATCGTTGAGGCTCGTTGGTTCTTCACTGCTCTCTATCCTTGATAGGTGGTCGGGTCCAACATTTAGTCGACTAGGTTTAACAATGACCTCAAAATTGAACTCTTGAAACAGGAGAAGCCATCTACCGATCTTCCCCCCCAACACTGGCTTGTTGACTAGGTATTTCAGCACTGAATGATCGGTGTACATCTGAAAATGTCAACACAACAAATAGTGTTGAAATTTCTAAAGCACATAGACTATAGCAAGTCCTTCTCTTTCTGTCGTCGCGTAGTTGTTTTCTTCTATTGACATTTTCCTATTTGTGAAAGCAATAGGGTGGTCCATGCACCCTCTCCTGGTTGTGTCAGGACTATGCCAAGCATGAAAGACAACACGTCAACATGTACATGGAACTCCTTTTCCAGTCTAGGAATACAAGTATTGGTGTAGTGTCCATGGAAGTTTTTAATTTATCCAAGCTTTCTTGACACTCTGTTTTCCACTGGAACTTTGCGTCTTTCTTCAACAATTTCTCAATAGGTGCAGTGATCGCTACATATCCTCTGATGAACTTCCAGTAGTAGCATGTATGTCCTACCACTTATCTGAGTTGCATGACTGATGTAGGCGGGGGTAAGTCAAGAATAATCGCAATTTTTTGTTAGGTTGACCAAAATCCCATTGCGGAATACGACATGACCCAAGAGTATATCAAATGGTGCACAGAAAATACATTTCATAGAATTAAGCGCAATCTGATACTGGCAGCAATGGCCCAGCATCATGCGCAGACTCTCAATATGGTGTCTTACTAGACCAAACACAATCCAATCATCAAATTAGACTTCAAGAATTTTATGTATAAAATCTTTAAAAGTGGAAACTACTATTCTAGAAAAAATAGCAAGTGCATTCTTGAGTCCAAACGGAATTAGCATATACTGATAGCATCCCCATTGTATGACAAAGGTCGTTTTATAGCAATCCTACTACGCGATTCTGACTTGATGATAGCTAGAGAAGCCATCAGTGAATGAATACATTTCTTTTCCACCTACATTTTCAAGTACTTCATCTGTGAATGGTGTTGGGAATGGGTCGTGCAAGCATGCATCGTTCAACTTCCGCAAGTCTACACAGATCCTGACTTCACCTAGTGTCTTCTTATCCTGGATCACTATAGGGTTGATCCACTCTGATTCCTCAACAGCTTCTAATCTCTTCATCCCAATAATCCCTTATCTTGACAGTCTCTTCATCCCAATAATCCCCTAATTATTGGCGAACTTCGGGTTCTCTAGCGACCCAATCTTTACTTTCTTGATTTTCGACGATTTTAGGAAATGGTCACTAGAAATGTCACTTCCCTCTACTATGCGTGTGCCCTCTATCTTCAGTATGTTTATGATAGTCACGTCATTGTCTGGATCTCCAGTTAGGTTGTAACAAGCCATCCACAGCTGGATGGTCACACTACTCTCGTGGGAATTTGCCTCTATGACAGGGATTTTAGCAAAGATCTGGGCTTGAGTACTTGAGGTGCAACATCAACTGTAGGTTGCTCATCTGCAAACTCAAATGTGTGCACAAACTGTTTGGCTATCTCATCCCAGTCTTAATTACCTTGTCGCAACTCCATAGACGCATGCCAGGTTCTAGGTGTCATTTCCAATGTATGAATGAAATGGTGGACCCATTCCTGCCGTGAGTATACTGCAAATATAGTACGACACTGATTTATGTGCTCTATAGGGCTCGTCAACACTGTGTACTTATGGCTTACAGTAACAACTTCTTCACCAAATCGGACTTCCATCAACCTTCTGCATTGTGGCCAATATGTTATGAATTGCTTGTGCTTACCCCACCATCTGGCAGGCATAGCCTTGAGTACATGATCCAACACACACAAGCGTGGTGATTTTATGACAAGACCTTCAAACTCAGTGAGAAATGCCGCAAGGTTAGGTAATCCTTCATAGGTGGGTAGCTCTATATCCTTAGTCTCCACTTGTCGCACAGACCTGTTTATCCTCGCGCATCTCCTCATAGATACCTCATGTAACCAATTTTTCCAGTTCTCTAAAGTTTCCCCTGAGTCAGATGTGCGGGAACTAGCACTCTTCCAGCTCAGGTTCCCATCTGCAGTTGGATTGATGTAATCTTCTTGCATGGCAGTGATATTGTAGATCTAGTCAAGATAGTCACCCTGCCCGTCCTTATAGACATGTTCAACATATGTTTGTGCTTACAATGGATCAATGGGTGACACTACCCTCATTTCTTTATCCTTGAATGAGAGTATCATTTTCTTAAAGTTGATGATGGTCTGATTGTCTATGGCCCAATCTATGCCCAACAGCATGGGATATGGATTTGTGTCATCAACAATGTTATTGACTTCAAAGTCTACAGATGTGCACAACCCTTCTATATCGACAGGGACTTGACTTGGTCTACTAATTGGGAGTACCTTCACTTGATTGGTAAGTCGCAGTTGGACAGGAGACCGGTCCAAGTGCGGCTTCCCCATACTTTCCCAAGTTTTTCGTGTCAAGATATTGACATCAGACCCTAGGTCTAAAATGATGTAATCCATGTCATAATATCCTATCTGTGCAGTCATTCGTAACACATAGCCAGTTTTGAATTTCTTTCCAACTTGGTTAACTCTCTTTTCAGGTTATGGCTCTATTGGTGTCTCTTCTATTAGTGCTTGTAGTTCTTCAATGGCATATTTATCTTGAATTAGTGCTAAGCAACTTGACAGAAAGGACTTGAGCTTACTAACCTTTTATGGGACCTTCTTCTGGAATATGTGTTGGAATCATTCAGGCATATTCCTAACTTCTTCTGAAGTCGATGGCTCTTCTTGATTCACAAACTCTAGTCACATGTTCATGAATACTTGCTTTTGTTTTTGGACGTCGAACGGCACCTTCTTTTGCGTCGTTGGTTCTACTTGCGGTTGAAGTTGTTCTTGGCATTTCTAGATCAGCTCTAGTCGCAGCACCTCCTCGTGTTACGACTACAACACTCGACTCTTGTGGTTCAGCAGCAATCATATGGACATTTAAGTTAGCATTTGGATTTGGATTTGGATTCTGCGTAGGAGTAGGACCTGCAAAGGTCCCGGCCTGCCACCTCGCAATCAACTGCAGACATTGTTCCACATTATGGTCCTGTCCCTTGCAATATGAGCACATCTTTGCAGGCTCCAATCTATATCTGGCATAATGACCTAGTTGTCCATAGTTGTAGCATGTAACCTGACCTCTTCCTCTACCAAATCCTCCTCCACATCCTCTTCCTCTAAAGTTCCCACCACCCCTACTTTGAAGGTGTGGTTGTTGTGGGGGATACTAGTTCTATTGATATTGCGGTTGATAGTGATTATGCTGCGCGTATGGCTGTTGTGGCGCATACTGAGGCTGATATTTATTAGGTGGGAACTATACATGATGATATGACATTTGTGTGGGCTCAGCCTGAGTATATCCATCATTCTTCATTAAGTATGTGTCCACCATATTTTCCTTCAAGAGCTTATATGCTCTGGAATCCTTCTCTTCATGCCCTACTGACCTGCAAAATTTACAAAACAGGTTCGCTGGGGTACTCACAATATTTTGCAGGTATAGACAATCCTTGTCGTGATGTCCTCTAAACTGGCATATACGACACCATGGTATTCCATGGCCATTTAATGGGCTTGGTGCACCGGATGAGACATAATTCATGAAGGTCAGACGGTTATCCTTAGTGTGTCTGTTTTTTCTACATTTTGTACACCATAAGTCTTCATGGGATTCCTTACCATTCCTTAGATTAGCTGACTGTGACTGAATTTGTACCATTTATGTGGCACCATCACCAATTGGTCAGGCTTCCAACTTCATTGCCAATTTTAGTGCTTCCGTCTGTGATTCAATCTTTTGTTGCATCAATGGCCCTTGGATGTGTGGCAACAGCGCAAAAATAAACCACTCCTTATGTTAAACATTCGACATCTGGAAACTTACCTTGGCCATTAAGGTTTTAAATGGCTGGTCAAAGTCCCACGCTATCTCTGTCAGTGCTTGCTTTATCTCCTTGATCTCAATGATGCACTGTGACTCAGATTTAGGTTTTCTGAACTCGAAGATCATTGTGGCGTGTATCTCCTCAAGGGTCTTCTATGGTGTTCCTAATGGTACTATACAGTACTTCATAAACCATTCCATTGCATGACCCCTTAGAGTCATGATTATCTATGCTTTCTTTAGGTCTGCATTCTGAGCTAAACGAACCATCCAAACAGCTTCACATATGAACCAATGCTGCTTCGGATCCTCTGCTCCATTTCCATTGAATGTGGGTAACCGAATATCCTCCCCAGCCATTGAGTTGGTATTGGGGTTATCCAATGAAGGGTTTAATGGGGGTGTTTCCTCTTGCGCGATAGTCGTAGTACTAGCACTATCAGTATTAATAACTCGCTTAGGAGATGAGGCTCTAGACCTTACCTCAGGTGATGCTCCTGGTGTGATGTAGTTATGTCCTGACCTTGGTGTCTCATCAGACTCTTCGAAGTGTTCCGCTCCTTATGAGATCAAGCTATAGTCCTCCTCTTCATCACAAGGTCCTTCATATACTTGCGACTGAAGCTCGTGTTCGCTTTCCTCAAACAAACTAGGATTTCGTCGACCTTCCTCTATCTTTCTCCTCTTTCTAGATCTGAATCTCCTTCCACTTCGTAGGAATCTAGTCTCTAGTTCAAGATTTGTACTTCCTGGGAACATATCAACCCACCATTTCCCATTTTCTTGATAGGTCATCTACGACATAGCCTTTCTCCGTAGTACACGACTCAACTACTCAACTGCAGGATACCCTTCTCATAAACGAGCATCTTGATCCATGTACTGATAGATAACAAGTATCTTCTTCGGGGTCCTTGGAAAAAATTTCTTTCAGCCTCACTATATGAGGTTATAGCCTCTACTGCGAACTCAGTAATATATCCTTGTAAGATACTGTCAACCCAAAAATGAACAGCTCTAGAGATGGTGTTACTTACACTGGTTATTTTGCGCACCAACTGATCATTCCACTAGACTATTTGTCTCCTCTGGAAATTTGTCTGCTTTATTTCCAATCTTAACAACCATTCATACATCACAATAGGAAACTCTACAAAGAATATCTCGTGGATATCGAAATATATGTACCATTCTACCCAATTCTCTGCACTCAACTGAGATCCTGCACTCTCTTCTTGCACGAATGTCAGCGTCTTGGACTCTAGCCAATCCTCTATCTCATTCTTTGTCGGATGCCACAACATGTCCCTCAACTCAAATGGTTGGGTCCCAGCAATAGAACCATTTGTTGGGCTCTTTTCTCTTCTTGTCTGGACCCGCGGTTCAACAACAACATAATACCAACAAGACACCACAAGACATCGACTCGAAAGAGCAAGCTCTGTCAGTAACACCCGCAAAGCAGGTGCAATATCACCCAAGATATATTTATGGGTAACTGCTAGAACCACATTTTCACAATTGGTGATGGATTCTAGTCCCTTGGCATGTGGCCAAGGTGCTCGACAAAGGCGACTGGGTGGAGTCTACTACTATGCGACAATAGTGCAGCAATGAGTCGTAACTGGCACGCGGCACAACTTTACCATAGTAACTCTACAACTGGCACAATAGCGCGATGCATCTGCTTTCTTGTGCTCAACAGACATCATGTGACTCATGCCTTAACTTATCAACTTAATCATAAAGCCATACATATCATTCTAACAGTGCTTTAATCCCTCATGCATCCAATGATTGTTCCTACTGCGACATTCATTCAACAATAACTATAATAACGCACAGTAAGAAAACATTCACATCAACATTCATCATTAACCACATTCATCCACATAACACAATAAATAAAGTGGAAACCCATCTAGGAAAAACCACCAAGGTGCTCTTCATCTAGCATGAGAATGGTTTATAGCACCTTGCAGCCTGCAATATGCAGACTGTTCTTTAGATATGTCTATTTTACTCAATCTTCTTGCTCTCATGCTCTCTAGTTTATTCTTCTATCTACTCCTACTGATCCGCACACAGCTTGGATAGACTCTTCTATTCTACTGGTGGTCCGCGCACACAGCTGTAGGATCTGCGGCTCAACAGCCTTCTCCTTCCACTAGACTCTCCT
>LPNX010305413.1:88569-230080 GCA_001517045.1 Pseudotsuga menziesii
GGAGAACAATTGTACTTTAAATAAGGATGATTGCACTAAACCATATTATATAATTATCTCGTCTTATTTTTTGTAAACATATTATATAATTATGTAGCACTAAACCATACACACCTTCTCCTCTGCATGCACCCAGTGCAACTGTGGAATCTGCCCCAGCTGGATTGTATGGGCTAGCCATAATTTCTCCACCCACTAAGTCTAGCGAACACAAAACCATAAAATATAATGAGAAATATTTAGTAGACACCAAAACTTCCATGAGAAATATTAACTTTAGATAGTAAAATCTTATGAAAAATATTAAGAAGACGCTACAAATATCAGGATAAATCTTAAACATGAACTATAAATGACTAAATAAATACTAAACAAAGACAAAAAATTATAGGCAGAAGTACATCCTATTCCAAGACCAAAAACTAAACTATATGCAGAAGTAAATACATCCTATGCGAAGACCAAAAATCTTAAACCCTAAATAAATCGGGATGGAGGATAACAATTATATTTGAAATGGAAGGACAATAAGAGTTTTGAACAAAAAGAGGACTCACCTTTTTCCCTTTTCATACAACAGCGCTCCTCCTCCACCTTTATTCACCTGCATTTCATTTAAATTTAAAAATAAAAGGCATGATAAAATTATGTAGCATAAATGAGTTAAATTAAACCATGGATACCTTCTCCTTCGCCATCCCCTGCCCCCTAAACCTGTAAAAGGAAGGAGATTAACAGTGTTTGAAATGAACTCTAAATTTTAAAACAAAAACACAATATAAGTTATACAGAAAATGAGATATGTTAAACCCAAACATCTCATCTCATTGATCTTCGCCTACGTTCACTGCACATGTGAATTTAATCACCGGGGTTGTTTTGACCTACTTTAATTTCCTCACCATTAAACCCCTCTGCTGCCCCCTAAACCTGTAATATTTGCATCATATGGGTTGTTAGAGCCGCACTTAAATAGTAATAAATTATAAAGATGTTAAACAGAGATAGAATTGGTAAACACTAAATTCGTAAGGGGAAAGGAGATTAAAAATGTTTGAAATGAAAAGAATCACATAGTTTCACTCTTTTTACTCTAAATTTATATATATATAATCACATCATAATTTAGTCAGAAAATGATATATATTAAACCCAAACATACCGTGTCCTTGATATTCGCCTATTTGGAAGCTCTTCCATTGGAACCGTATGAATGACGATATTCATGATTGAGAAGACAAAAATCGTAGGATTTCTCGAAAAGGAGAGCTCAGCAGTAGGGTGCTATAGTGTCAGTCTCTATGGGCAGTCCTGTGGGATAGCTTAGTATTTCACCCATACCCCAACCTTGCTTTAACTTTGACCTCATGTGAGCCTGTGGTACCTCAGTCGCATACCACTGATGGGACGAGTAGATTTATGCATAACTTAACGGTGGGGTAGCCTCCGCACGCTGCACCTATGAATATGATCAGTTGGGCTATTTCGATCTGCCTAATTTGCTCACCATTAAACCCATAGAAAAAAAAATACACAATGAAAACCATAGACCGATTAAACCCATAGCTTGAAAATCCGTGAAAGAAATCATGATACGAAAGTGAACAGGATAAACAATATACCAAAAGAGAAATTAGCATGGCCATGCTGAAAGAAATACAGAAGCTATCAAGAAAAAAACACCAAAGAGAATTTCCATGACTTTAAGAAACACAGAAAACACGACAAACACAAAATCTGACTATGCCCATCTTTCATGGCCAACGAAGGTCCTGGAAATAAAACCCATGAAATCAAACCCTATCCTGTGTCCATGGAGAATGAAGGCCGCCACAACCACCACCACATGGAATCAAACCATGTCCAGCGTCCAAACCCTGTCCATCCTACATCCTTGGTCAACCAAGGAAAACACCACCTGAAATCAAACGTTGTCCTGCGTCCATGTCTAGGCCACCGCCTGAAATCGAACATTGTCCCGCATCCGTGAGCCTGCAAATCAGGGACGAACTAAGACAAGTTTACCCAAAGATCCATAAATAGGGGAGAAATATGAAATTTTTAACCTATCATCCATAGAATATAGGTGAACCATCTCCATTTCTCCTCCAAAACTGGAAATTTCTGTCGATTTAACCTCCATTATGGAAGAAATCCAGGCGAATGTCATGATTTTCCCCATCGGCGGGTGGGCTAAATTCCATTGTATGAATTTTCAAAGTTTAACAACGCAGGCTATTTAATTGGGGAAAATTACATATAAAATAAAAAAATGGGCTAATTTATTAAATTAAAAAAAAAAACCATTTTAATATTAAAAATTCGCCCACCTTTTTTTGGGCACCCCTTAAAATTCGCCTATGGGCTATCATTCGCCCCTAAAATAATCCTTGCATCACATCGACACATGGATCATTGTCTTGGTTCAACAAAAGAAATTACCAGTGCACCCTTCTAAGGCCCCAAACATCAAAGCTGAGATTGAAAAACTCTTGAATGCAGGATTCATTTATCCAATAGCTTACACATCTTAGATGTCCAGCCCAGCTCCCGTAAACAAAAAGAAACGAACCATTCTTGTATGCACCGACTTTCGAGATCTCAACCTTGTGTGTCCCAAAGGAAATTTCTCTGCCCCCTTCATCAACCAGATTATCGATTATTGCATCAGTAGCGAGATTTTATCCTTTATGGATGGATTTTATGGTTATAACCAAATATGAATCCACACACATGATCAATACAAAACTACATTCACCACCCCATGTAGGACCTTTTCCTACAAAGTCATGCCTTTTGGTCTAAAAAAAGTAGGCGCCACCTTCTAGTGAGAAATGGTGTATGTATTTAATGACCTCACAAATATCATAGTATCCTTCCTAGGTGACCTCATATCTAAGATAAATAAACAGGGAGATCAACACCAATATCTATGCACCATCATTACACGAAGTCGCAAATACGTCAAGATCCACCTGCATCCCCTCAAGTGCATCTTTTGCATCACCATAGGATGCCTCTTAAGGTTCATTGTTTTGAAATATTTCATTACTTTAGACCCCTCAAAATTTCAAGCCATCATGGACTTACAACCCCCACAAACGGGACACCAATTGCAGAACATCCAAGGAAAATCCAACTTCCTTCATCATTTTGTCCCAATTTACACCATACAAGCTCATGGATTTTGGTGGCTACTTCAAAATTACATCCCTTTCGAGTGGGATGACCACACCCAAATATCTTTCGATGCACTAAATGAAAATCAGCCTCTACACCATTGATTTCCCCACCCAATTTTAATAAATATTTCACTCTTTATGTATCAACCTCTACTTATGTCATCGATAGTGTCCTATTCCAACAAGAGGATGATAATACTAAACATGTAATTTATTAATTCAACAAGACATTAGTTGAGCCTGCCCTCAAATACACCCAGGATGAGAAACTCATGGTCGTTATCATCATTTCCCTACAAAAGTTGTGCCATCACATTTTACTACACAAGGCTATCATCATAGCAGAATCTAATCAAATGCATACATACTTAGACTCCGACTCATCAATAGTAAGTTTGCATGGTGTATTGTAACCTTCAAGGAGTTCGATATTGAGTTTGCAACCCCTAAAAGAAAAAAAATCATTATCTCTCACAAAGTTTAGTACAGATCTCCCTCCTATCATCCTGGTGAACCAATCAATAATTATTTACTAGATGAGCACCTATTCAACATCACCAATGATAACCCCTAGTATGATGATATACTGACTTATCTCAAAACTCAAAAATCCCCCCCCCATTTATTTTGCAATGACATACATTGCATCTGACACCAAGCTCTGTGGTATCTCCTCCAAGGAGACATTTTCTACCAAAGGGCATCGATACCCTTTTACAACATTGTTTATCCCACAGCAAGGTGAAATAAGTTATCAATGATTTCCATAGTGGTGCATGTGGTGGCCACCTCTCCAGCTTGGACATCGCCGAGAAAATTATCTACCCATGGTAATTATGGTCATCCATCTTCAAAGATTGTGTCTACGTTGTTAAAAGATGCACCAATTGTCAGGTATTCACTTGCAAAACATGATCCCCACTGGCCTCCTTGCACACTATCATTACTACATGCCCCTTTTTCAAATGTTCCATGGACTACATGGAATGTCACCCAACCTCTGCTCAAGGCCACAAATACATCGGTTTAGCAGTTGAATGTTTAACCAAATGGGTTGAATCCATTCGTAGCTTTTATTTTGAAGACATTACCATTACACGCTTCTTTTTTAACCATGCCATAACATAGTTTGGTGTCCTAAAATAGTTAGTCTCAGATAATGGCAAACAATTCCTAGATCAAACTTTCAATGAGTTATCTCGCCTCCTAGGTTTATAAAATGACTTCTCTTCCCCATACTATCGTAAGGACAATGGCCAGGTAGAATCCATCAATAAAGTCCTCAAACAATGCTACAACACACAGTGGATAAAAACAAAACAAATTAGCATCACATGCTCTTCCCTTCTAATTGGGATTACCGAATATCGATCAAAACTATTGTTGGATTTACACCATTCCACTTTTCCATGGGGTCAAAGCAGTCCTTCCCATTGAATTTCAAATTCCTACACTCCAATCAGGTGTTGAATTATTTCTCGATACTCCATCCTTGTAAAAATTATTGTTTGTCTTGGAACAACGCAATGAGGAATGACACGATTTGCTACAACAAAATGAAGTCATGAAGATTCACTCCAAATCCCAGTATGACTGACACGTCCACCCATAGACCTTCAATGAGGGTGATTTTGTTCTAGTATTTAACGCTATAAAGGACTCCAAACCTGGTCTAGGGAAGTTTGTGCCTAAGTGGACCGACCCGTTCATAATCTAGCAATGTGTCCCCAATGGGGAATATATTTTGCAATATTTTGAAGGTATCACACTCAACATCCGATGAATGGGATGTATTTACAAAATTTATATCCATGAGGCAGGCAACCCGCAAGTGTGCCATGTTTTGAGTTATTACTTCTGCATTGTCCATATCTTTGTCATTTCCTTTACTACACTTAGGTATGAGTGTCATGTGTAGGATTATACTGAGAAAATACATACTAGACTCCATCGACAAAGATGCAAGGTTAAACTCTCAGGTATTATCATAGAACTTACCTCTTATTATCATATTTCTTGGGTATTATCATATTTCTCTCTGATAACCATAAACGAGATACCATGTTACATTCATCAACTTTCTCGATTTTGATGAGCCACCAATGTCAACAGCAAGTACCACTATGTATTACCCCATGGGTGTTTTCCCTCAGAAAACCTTCATCGTAATCAACCCCATGATGTTGATCCTCGCACAAGACCAAGGAATTCGTACCCCACAAAGGTAATCTCCTGAAGCCAGTTGTTCTATAGCTGCACATTTACTTCCCTACCTCAAGCAGTTCCAAATAATCAAATTCCTCGTCACAAGTTACGAAGAATATTTCACTATGAACTCCTCATGCCTCCATGAGAATCTAACCGATATGTAATTTTCCTTCATATCATCACCTCCACCGAGACAACAATGGGTCCCCATCCCTTGGAAATCACCAACTCCATTCAATTATTCCTGCAGAAACATTCTACATGGCATTGATTCATGGGGAATTCATCTTCGTGTTTGCAAACCACCCCTCATTCACTCAAAACCATGGGAACCCTTCCCATCATTAAAAAGGTTCCCCAATTCACTCAAAATTGTGGGAACCCCACCCTATGGATATTGAACCCAAGAGATAGAACAATTACACTCACAAAATTGCTAATCAAACATGCAAAATTAACATCAAAGGAGACTGAATTTGGAGCATAACACTAATATGTATTGAATAAGTGTACAATATCCAACCTTGTGAAGTAATAGGTTGCTGCAATATCATATATAATTACATGAGAGATTCGAATGCATAAGGATTCCATTCGAAAAGGTCAAAAAGTAGGCATACTAAATCTAGTCAAATCCCCCATAGGTGCATAAAGCAGTCTCCAAATCCACCAAGATGCTCATGAATTGGCTAAGTAAAGTGGAAAAGATAATGAGGGATGGAAAGAAAACTCATACATGCTTTTATTAGGAGAAATGGATGGAGGATGATGTGGGAAAAAAACAAGTCAACTACACCTAGTCTAGCTTTTCCTTTTGCCTTAATTCTCAATAAAACAGACAGCTTTTCAGAAAAAGCAGACATCAGCTTTGGAGGATCTAGAATAAAGCAAACATGCTAAATATGGTTTCCAGGAGGTTTCCCAAGCGCTCCATGACTCATTTTTAGCAAATGTTGACTTCTATGACATGTAGAAGGCAACTAGCATAGAGTGGAATCTAGGAGACTAGGTAATAAGACAAAAATGATTTAATTAATGTCTAAGGTAGGTAACTATGGGTTGATTATTCTAACACCCCCCCTTAAGCCTGAATTATGAGTAAATATCAGAAAACTATAGGGCCTACCAACAAGGCTTAGTCACCCTTTACATACTGCTTGTCCATTCAACCAAGGAAAGAGGCAAAAACCCAGTGGGAAAATCCTCCCTTAAACATGGACAGTAAAACAAAATTTGAAAATATTGTCATCAATCATGCTTCATAGCATGATCAGCAATCCCCAGTAGTGATTTGATATTTATGAATGTCTTCTCACAAAAAAATTTGGTGAAGATGTCTGCTACTTGTTCTGAAGATGCACATAAGAGTAGATGAATGGTGCCATCATGCACAAGCTGTCTGATGTAGTGCATATGGATCTCAATGTGTTTGGTTCACTGTCTCTAAACTGGATCATTACATATTCAAATGGTGCTCTGATTATCACAATATATAATAGTTGAAAGCTCTGATTCGAAGCCACATTCTCCAAGTATTCCCTGCAACCACAAACATTGAGTTGATGCATTTACAACTCCTCTATACTCTACTTATGTAGATGAGAGTGCTATGGCACTCTGCTTCTTGCTTGATGAGCAGATTGGTCCTTCTGCAAGCATGAACACATATCCTGATGTTGACTTTTGATTTGTATTGTCACCTGCCCAATCACTGTCAGTAAACCCAATCAAATCAAGGTCATATTTTGCTTTGTACAAGATCCCATGAGTTCTTGTTCCTTGAACAAAGTTAAGGATCATTTTGGCTGCCCTCCAGTGGATCTCATGAGGCTGATCCATCTATATTTAAGCCACACTAACTGCATAAGATAGATCAGGTCGAGTGTGTGTAAGATAAAGCAAACACCCAATCAACTGCCTATACAGTGTATTATTTACCATAGGAGAAGAACTTGCTTCTTCAAGCTTAACTCCTGAAAGGAAGGTAGTCTTGCTTGGCTTGCAATATTTCATGTTGAATTTGTTAAACAAATCTAAGCCATACTTGGACTGATGTACTTTGATTCCATGTTGGGATTGAGCAATTTCGAGACCCAAGAATTGGCTCAACAATCCCAAATCTATCATAGAAAATGCATGGTTCATTGCATCCTCCAAGGAGGCAATCTCTTTCTTTGAACTTCCTGTAATCATAAGTTCATCCACATACAAGACAATAATCATCAAAGAACCATGAATCAGCTTCAAATAAACATTAGGATCAGACTTGCATTGAACAAAACTCAATGATAGCAGAAAGCCATCAATCTTGGCATACCAAGCCCTGCGGGCTTGCTTAAGCCCATACAATGATTTCTTTAACATGCACACTAAATATGGATTAGAAACAAACCCTTAAGGTTGTTGCATGTAAATCACATCTGTGAGATCTCCATTTAGGAAACCACACTTCACATCCATGTGATGTACCTCCCACTGCTTCGAAGCTACAATGGCTAAAGCTAGCCTTATGGAGTCCATCTTTGCCACTGGTGCAAAGGTTTCATTGTAGTCAATACCATGTACTTGTGAGTATCCCTTGGCTACCAATATTGCCTTATATTTCAAAGTTGAACCATCAGCAACAAACTTAGTCTTGAAAACCCACTTACATTGAACTAGCTTCCTCCCTAGGGGAAGATCAACTAGTTCCCAAGTGTTGTTCTTCTGGAGCGAGCTGAATTCTTCTTTCACGGCTATTTGCCATCTTGGATCATGTGCTGCATCTTCATATGTCTATGGCTCTAATTCAACCATCAGATAGAACTTCTCAGCAAATAAAGGATCTTTCATACAAAGGGCACTCTCAAACTGAGATCTAGTCCTCCTAGTGTCACTAGGATTTCCAGCTAGTTCCCCAGCTGCATGAATGGTCTTTGCTGCCCATTTTGGTCTTGTAGGAATGTCAAGATTTGCAACAAAATCATCATTGTCAAACATATCAGAATCATAAAACTCATTAGTCTCTCCACTTACAATCAATGGATCTGGTGGTGAAGAAGACTCTCCAACTTCAACTGCTAATAAAGGCTCTTCTTGGAACTGAACACTTCTTTCAATGAAAGATTTGTTAGTGCTCAAGTTGATTAGCTTGTACCATTTTGAATCTTCAGAATACCCAACACATAGGCACTCTTAGCTTTGGGGATGCAAAGCTTTTCTCTTTTCAGTTGGAATTCTAGCCCAAGCCTTTGAGCCAAAAATCCTGAAATGGGTCACATCTGGCTTGTGCCCACTTCAAGCTTCAAAAGGAGTCATGCCATCAAGATGCTTATGAGGCACCCTATTCTATATGTAGGATGCATATTTTATATCCTCGGCCCAAAAATTTAGTGGTAAAGTCTTAGCCTCCATCATGCAGGTTCCCCTCTCCTTCAGTGACCTGTTCTTTCTCTCAGCAACACCATTTTGTTGTGGTGTGTAAGGGATCAAATGTTGCATCTGAATAATTTCATATTTACAATACTAAATGAAATTAGACTTGACATACTCACCACCATTGATATATCTGAGGATCTTGAGTTTCCTCCCAGACTGGTTTTCAACCAAGGCTTTAAAGACTTTGAAGAGGTCAAAAACTTCAGACTTATGCTTTAGGAAGTAAACCCAACAATACCTGGAAAAGTCATCTATGAAGTTCAATGCATATTTGGCTTGAATCATGGACATATGAGGAAATGGCCCAGCAATGTCACTATGGATCAACTCAATAGGTGCAGAGGTTCTCTCATGACTAGCTCTCTCAAATTTGTGCTCTGGGTGTTTTCCTAGGATACAACCTTGACAGACTCCCTTGGAAAACTTGATTTTTGGTAACCCTATGACCATATATTTTTCACTCAAATCAGAAAGATAATTGTAGTTAAGATGGAAAAATCTTTCATTCCAAAGCTTGCTTGCCTCATTAGCATGAATCAGAAGATCAAAGGGGTTTAAGTAGGGTAGAAAATGGGAAAACATGTATACCTTCGAAGTGTGATCAACAACACCTTTTGCTATGATTTTACCATTAGAAATCTCAGTGATTTCAACATCATCATGGGAGAAGATGACCTTCTTTCGATACCCAGTGTGAGTCATCTGATACACTGACAAGAGATTAGAGGCAAGACCCGGAACATACAACACATTATTGAACTTACCATGGTCAAGATCAATCCTTCCTTTTCCCAAACTGTCAGTGAGAGAGTCATCTCCCAAAACTATTGGTGGACCTTTCGACATGTCAAGAGAGGAGAATGCCTCTTTTGTTGAAACCATATGTCTAGAAGCTCCAGAGTCTATGATGAAGCTAGGTGAGCTTGATGTGCCAGCAACCAAAGCATGTACTCTCTCTCTATCTTCTAAATTTGATTCTCCTTCCCTCTTCTTTGAGCAATTAGGAAGGGAGATGTTATTATTCTCCACGAGTTGGGTCAACATGTCAATTTGCTTCTTCATATAAGAGCTCTCAGGATGATAGCCCTTACTGCAGTATTCACACTTGCTCATTTCTCCTTTGTTCTTCTTCTTCCAGAAGTTCTTCTTGGAGCCTTGGGGCTCCTCTTGAGGCTTGTTCTTGTCTCCCTTTTCCTCAGGTGGCTTTTAAGCTTTTTTCTTGCTTTTTGAATCCACCCTTGAATCTCCAGCAACCAAATCTTGGTCTTTGGAAGGTTTGATGGTGCCCATCATCACCAACTTATCTTGTTCCTGTGTGAGGGATTCCATGAACTCTGCAAGCTTAAGCATCTTCCAAGCTCGAGCTGTCAACTTGGTGGCATGGAAGGTCAAAACAAACACTGAATAGTCAAGGCCAAGCTTCAATAGTATGGCCAAAACTAGTTTCTCTTCCTTCTTTTCAATCCCACATTGTTTTAGCTGCAAAACAAGGGCTTTAAACTTGGAAAAATAGAATTGCAAGGATTCGAAGCTACTGGGACTCAAGGAGATCAGCTCATTCTCAATTTGATGTCCTCTCGTCTCAGCTGTCTTACCAAAAAGATCTACAATCTTCTCCCACACTTCATTAGGTGATTTCAATCCATCAAGATGGAAAAGGAGGTCTCTTGAAATGCTCAAACACAAAAGACCATAGGCCTCATCCCTCCTGTTGTGCCATTTGATTTTCTCTGCAAATGCATTGGGCTCTGCCTCAGTTGCCATAGTAACCCTATAGAGACCTTTTTCTCTCAACAATATCTCCATCTTATTTTTCCATTCAAATAAATTAAACGGAGTCAAGATAATCTTCTGAGATTGGTCCATAGCTCAGAAACTGTGCCCTTCAGTCAGCAGAATATACTCCCAGTCAATATTCCAAACCTGCAATAGCAATATGGAAGGAGATAAATATATCTACAAAGGCTCTGATACCATGTGGAAATTGAACCAAAGAGATAGAACAATTACACTCACAAAATTGCTAATCAAACATGCAAAATTAACATCAAAGGAGATTGAATTTGGAGCATAACATTAATTTGTATTGAATAAGTGTACAATAGCCAACCTTGTGAAGTAATAGGCTGCTGAAATATATAATAACATGAGATATTTGAATGCATAAGGATGTCATTCGAAAAGGTCAAAAAGTAGGCTTACTAAATCTAGAAAAATCCCCCATAGGGGCATAAAGCAGTTTCCAAATCCATCAAGATGCTCACAAATTGGCTAAGTCAAGTAGGAAAGCTAATGAAGGATGGAAATACAACTCATACATGCTTTTATTAGGAGAAAAGGATAGAGGATGATGTGGGCAAAAAAAATGTCAACTACACCTAGTCTAGCTTTTCCTTTTGCCTTAATTCTCAATAAAACAGGCAGCTTTTCAGAAAAAGCAGATATGCACTTTGGAGGATCTGGAATAAAGCAGACATGCTAAATATGGTTTCTAGGAGGTTTCCCAAGTGCTCCATGACTCATTTTTAGCAAGTGTTGACTTCTATGACATGTAGAAGGTAACTAGCATAGAGTGGAATCTAGGAGACTACGTAATAAGAGAAAAATGATTTAATTAATGTCTAAGGTAGGTAAGTATGGGTTGATTATTCTAACATACCCATCATCAAATTGACTCCCTGATTTACCAAAAAATGTGGGATTTCCACCCATCATCAAATTCATCGTTGAACATGCCCAAAACCATGGGGAACCCACCAATTATTCTTTAAGTAAAAATAGTTTCCAGGTCCATTTAAACATGGGAACCAAGTAATTATTTTGGAAACAACCCCTGGTCGTGTTTGATCAATCAATTTGAAGTCTCTTAGTACATAATAAGTCATGCCTTTGTCAATCCTCACTCTCCCAGGTATTGTGTTCTTAGCAAAGCTCTTCATCTACAGTTTGTCCCCTTCTGTCAAATCTTCACTTGAAGTATGATATCACCAACTCTTCTCCTAGTCTATCATCGATCAAAGGAAGTATGAGCCCCACACTTATCATATAGTCTTGTGTCGGGTCAGTCATTCACACTTGGTTACAACATGATATTATTTCATCAGACAAGACCCTCATCTTGTAAAGATTCTTCATCTCCCATTGATGTTGAAACATCACATTCTGAGAATGGAGATGTAGCAGTGGTACCTTATGATCCCTTTCAATAAAGATAAGGGATTATCATTGATTCCTTGTAATTGTATATTTATTTGTACAAAAATTCCATTGGTACACCAAATCAATACAAAAGACAGGCAATGTAGGTTCTTCACCATTAAAGGTGGCAATTGTACAAGGAACTACGAATTCAAGGTGTATTAATTCATAATCTTAGAATATTTTTACGTAATCCACCAGTGTGACTCTTCCTTGTAATCTACTCAAAGAAACTGGAAATCACAAGAAATTGACGAATAACATAATTTCTTAGGATGCAATGCCATTCAGTTTTGAAAGACCTGGAAAGTTAGATTCTCTTTTTTTATACATTGATTTTCCCTGTATGATTAGTTAAGAAAATCTCATCTGTGTGGCCTAGTATCATTTTTTATTTTTTTTATTATGATTTCAATTTCAGGAAGCTCTATAGTGACAAGGCACATCCCTTTCAGCTACATTAGAGGCCTTACAAGAAGCATCAACATCATAAAAAAAATTTCAATGTTGAAGGTAATTCCTCACATGGTTGAAAGAGCCATTTGCATTTGTCATGTATGTATCATGTCCAAGCCTATTAATGTTCTAGTAATGTAATTTAGACCATGAATATATGCATGTTACATGTTTAGAAAAATTGCAGTCTTAAATACATCATTATCCAATGCTGCCACTTCTCATGATTATGCCATAAAATTTATTTGTGGACACATCAATATCTAATGCTGCAACTTCACATATATGATCTAAGTTAAGTTTGGAATGGAAATAATTGTATAGGTTATTAAACTGAGCACCTTATTTGTCAATTCCTTGGGTTAAATCCCTTGAGGAGTGAGGTGGTGTCAAAATTTAAATAATATGTTAAGTGCGACCTAAAATATTGACATTGAATTCACAAAGCTTTCATAGGATTCATGTATTATTTCTTGGTAAGGGGAAGTGATTTTTTCCATTCTTGGAGAGCTATGAACCCGAACTCTACATTATTGCAATAAATATCATTTTAATCTCGAGGTTGTTGAACTTTGAAAATTCATTGAAGATCAACCTTCTATGCCCTTTGGGGTTTGATCTTGGGTCATTATTGGGGATATGCCATACCAAAAAAACTCACAGGATTCATGTGCATTAAGTCGGCGAAATCTACTACAATAAATTAAAATAAGTTCAAAACAAAACACACATAATAATGTTGGTTCTTAATGAATGAGCCATAATAAGTGTCCACTGTCGATGTGGCTTTTCTGAGGAGCCTCAGGGGTGGCCTTGTAATCTAACCTTAAAAATTATAAATGATTTGAGGAAACAATTATTATCAAAATTTTCATTCATGACTAAATCTTGAGAATATAATCCTTGTTTTAGGGTTGCTAGCAATAAAGTTTTGATGGGGAGATTTGTTGATAAGGAAACTTGTTTATTTAATTGTCTTGTGTACTAAGAGGTGGGGGCGAATGACTACATAAATATGGGTTTGATACTTTCTACATCAAGATGGATCGATCAGTATTCAAAGGGTGTCTCTATTGGCATTAATTTCACGGGTTATGATTTCCTCTCAAACAAAACAAGTCAATGCTCGCAAGATCCACCTTAAGATAAATCATCATATGCTAAGAGATCAACATATATGTAGGAATTGCTTCAACCTTTTTCAAATAGGAGTTCAAAGAATGTTGTGTCACAATCAGATAAATCATTACTACCTAAAATATCAATATACATGTGCATAGACTTCACTCTTTATAAAACCAAATCCACATATATTTTTTCTTTTGCCCAATTTATTATGAAATTGAAGGTAGATATTTACTGATTTGCAAGGACTTGGACATGTTTGTCTACATATTTTCATTGTGTTCAGATGTATTAATTCGGGATTTGTGCACTCTTTGGCATTACTTTCTCAAGATAATAAGGATTGCATACATATCCTCGCTTATTACTTCACCATCTACTAATCCACATCAACAATTGGACAGAAACATAGATTAGGTTGATTTTGCATGAATTCATGTGGAACAATTCTCGATTTTTATTTTTCCTTTGTATCAGCGATTGTAATAAATTGTTGGAGTTAAAGAGAAAGTTGGAATTCAGATAATTGATGTACAACATGACAAGTATGGGTGGTGATATGACATAATTTGCTATCCCTTAATTACTAATATAGGTAAAACATAACAAGGTGCAATAAAAGATGGCAAATCCAAGCTATTAATAAAACCCTGATTGCAATTTCTGGAGGGCAGATAAGAGAAGCTATCATGCATGCAATGCATTATATCTTATGTATGGATTAACTGGAAGTAGTTGGCAATTTATTGGGAACTGATAAAAGACCCTGGGTATCCCACACAAAGAAGAAAGAAGCATTTAAGGGAAACTTTAAGGTTGTATAAATGAAATTGAAAAGTGTTGAAATTTGATATTGATTGAACACCTTTACGAAGGTGTATAAATGTAGGGGCCAGTAGTAAAAGGAACGGGGGCTTTACAATCACTGGTTACCTACTATATCTATTACAACCCTTCCACATTAATTCCTCTTGCATACTCTCAATGTTTTCAATCAAGACCCTAACTAATGGAAATACCATACATTTGTAATCCAATGACTTCTCATTTTGTTTCCACAACTTGGGAGCTATGGAACATTATGAAGTAGCTATATAAACAATTTAATATGCAGAGAAACTTCCAAGGATTTTAGTATTGGATTCCATCTTTAAGAGATATTGTGCAGTATTCAATGCCATTCAGTACAAATGTCTCTCCCAGAGTTAATATATACCTTAAACTTTCACCAGTTTTTCTCTATATAATATGAGAGTCTTTCAGAATTCTCACATGAATTTGTAGCTTATATCGATTTAGATTTTCTCTCCCTAGCCCATTCTTGTTTTCCTTTAAATCATACTTGATCTCTTGAAACATTAGATTTTGTCAAGGTTCAGTACTAGAGGATTCTAGGATCTAAGAATATGTTTGGAGACGTACCTAAGGAGAGAAAATGCAGTTGGAATTCAAATAATTCTAAACATGGTGATGAGACTGGTCTATACTTTCATGTTTTTTTAGTGCTTAAAATACTCAATTTTTTCCCCAAAAAACATTTAGTTTGTTGCGATGGGAAATCAAATTATTTAATTCCAATAATGGATTATGTTAAAGCATTTGTACTGCATTTCCTCTTTTGATGTTTGATTCCAATTCTAATAGGATTTCTTGTTTTGCAGTTATAAAATAAGTACAACAACAACAAAAAATTTCAGATTAAGATGTTAATATTATTAAATACCATCATTGTTATATTCACATTTGAAATTTATTTTGTCATATGTATTTGATCTGATCATTATGTGTTTCTTGTGCAGTTGCTCCAATCAACTATGCACATCTATCTGCAAGTTAGATGCAACAATTCCTCAAGGGAAATGATTTAGAACAACTTTATGATCTAAAAACATAAAGGGTCAATGCTATTTCGGAGGAGGAGGATACAAAGTTACAAGGTACCTTGTGTTGGCCCGAAATGTTTGCAATGCCATATTTTTTTGTTGAATCCTACATGAGATTATTATTGTCCATTTTGTAGTTTTATTGGTATTAAACCTGTTTTTCCTTCTTATAGTTGTTACGACATCAATTATAACAACACATTGGAGTCTTATTTTTTATGAGATTAGTTTTTGCCATGCCATGCCAAACTGTGATGTGATGCTCACTGTAAAGATGAGTCGGCATTGCCCTCTTTTTGAAAAGCAAAGAGACATGTCTTATATATGATATGGATGGCCATGCCAAACTGTGATGTGATGTTAATTGTAAATCCCAGTTGACATTGGTCTCTTTTTTTAAAGTAAAGAGACACATCTTGTATATGCTATGATATCTCATACTTGATATTTTGTAAAAGTGTTAAGTTCAATAAACTTGTTATATATTGTCATTTGGACTATTCTCCATCTTTTGAGAAATTGCCATGTTAAATTTTGTTATGATATTATAACATTGGCATTTTATTTTAATCACTAGTTGTTATCAATATACCGTTGTTTTAATGAAATGATTATAAAGGTCTTTTTGTTTCATATTAATTACATAAAATGTGATTATTAGCTATGTGTTTGGGTGCTATGTTTCCTATTTCGTTTTGAAATAAGATGGCGAAGGTTTTAGATGTAGATTAAGTACTAACCTTCCCATTTCAAGTTGATGGCTTATCTTTCTACAAGTGACTGTGTAGTTTTATAGCCAATCCTTCCTATATAAGTGTAGCTTAATACTTGTTCCTTCAATGCAACTTATAAATAAATCTTCTACCTATAATTTTGATGTTTTAAGTGTTTTCACATTTTTAGTCTTTCAAGCTTTTTACCCACCTAGTTTTTTTTTAATTTCTATGAATCTTCTTTTCATGTGAGGGTTTCTTTACTAGTTTTCTTGGATATGGTCATGATTGTTTCTCACTTTCCATATGTTGGTCCTCTAAGCATTCCTTTGCCCCTCACGATGCAAATGCTATTTTTAATGAATATATCAAGTTAATTCGATTACTCATTAACACCTATTATATTTATGTGTGGCGTATATATGTCTCAAGTTGTATGAAAAAAATTATATTTTTAATCAGTAATAAATGACATTGAATTATTAAATTTATAGATTTGTTTTAATAAATATTATTGAAAAGCATATTGAATATAGAAGTTAATGGTAACCAATTAACACCTAATTTTATATTTATATGTAGTGTATATATGTATCAAATGTTATAAACAACAACAAGAGCAAAAGATGTAATGTAACTAATTCCATGTCAATATTATAAAATAGAAAAAGCAAAAATTTAAGGATTAATTTGTTGATTTACATAAACTTGATAAGCACCAATTTATATAGTTTGTTTTTTTTAACCATGGGAACAACAATATCCCAAGAGTATATCCAACACCCTACAAGCCAGATATACCAATAACTTGTGACTTAGTAGGGGCCGAGAGGTCCCGAAGCCCTTCGAGGTGAGCCTCTATTTGAGCATTGTCACAATAGGCCAATGAGAAACCCTAGCCCCTGTCACTTTTGAACCTCTCAACTCCAACTAATTTATATAGTCTGTTAAGAATTTAGTTGTAAGAGAGTGAAGGGGTGCTTTATGCATTACTCCCCCATCCACGTGGGTGATGAGACCTCCTTATTTCAATACAAGATTATCAATAATGCATGCATTTCTTTTCTTTTTTTTGGTAATTGGGCACCTAAGTGGGCCTAATGGTTAAAAACATGTGTTATCTCCTTGGAGGTCACAGGTTCAAAATAGACTGAGAATAGGATTTCTCATTGGTCTCTTGTCTAAGTCATTTGATATATACATTATACTTGCATTCCCATTATGATGTTAAATAATTATATACAAATTAAATTAGGTAACATGCAACTTTCCTCTTTATATTCTTCATTTTCAACCCTTGGATATGAACATAACTGGATACCATATGCACCGGAGTCAACCAAGCCTATTCCCGAAGTGTCGTGTCTCAATCAATTAATTTAGTAAACGACGAGATCATTTGTGAAATTGAGAATTAAAAATAAACCCGGTTTCCCACTTAAAAAATGATTTTCAAAAGGGAATAAGATATAGGTCTCCGGTAAGAAAATTTACCATGAAAACCTAAGAGGACTCACAAGGTTGTGCTCTCTTGTATTCTCTTCTGGTGACAATGCCCCTTGTGTCAGGGATTTACTATTTCTTCTAGATTAACAATTAAATCTTTTGTTGCTTCGTTTCAATTTGTTCTTGACATGGGTTTCTAGGGTTCTTTGCCAACCGATCAAAGTAAACATACCATTGACTGCTTCCGAACCAGGAAGCCATAGCAATCATCGAACCTTCCCACTTCAAGAGAAACCTAAATCCTATAAGATCTTTGTTTTTGAGCTTTCAAATTAAAGCCAACGTCTGAAAATTTTATTTACTTATCAAGTCAAGTCAAGTCCACTCCACGTATAAATTAAATTAATCTCCTTAGCTTTTTTTTTTAATAATAACTTGAACCACCAAGATTGGAGTTGATCTCTGGTCTCTTAAGCTGCTCGTTTCCTGTTCTCTCCGGGATTTTTCGCTTCCATACAATTGAGAAGGTTAAAGCAATGGAACCCGCCGCCATCAAAAGACATGATTCCTCGTAGATGGATCAAGAACCTCCGCAGCACGGTGTAGAAACTGTCTACGAGCCAGCGATGATTTTCGAACCGCACCCATCTCTTGATCTCGTGAAGAGCGAGTGGAGTGAGAAGGCCGTGAGGGTGTACGCAGATGGAATTTATGATATGTTTCACTTTGGACATGCACGATCACTGGAACAGGCCAAGAAACTGTTTCCCAACACATTCCTCCTCGTGGGTTACTGCAATGATGAAGTGACTCACAGGTACAAGGGCAAAACTGTGATGACAGAGGCTGAGCGCTATGAATCCCTTCGGCATTGCAGGTGGGTTGACGAAGTAATTCCAGATGCTCCATGGGTGATCAATCAAGAATTCATAGACAAGCATCGCATTGACTATGTAGCTCATGACGCCCTGCCCTATGCCGATGCCAGTGGAGCTGGCTACAAAGATGTGTATGAATTCGTGAAGTCTGCAGGAAAATTTAAGGAGACGAAGCGGACTGATGGTATCTCTACATCGGATATGATAATGAGGATACTCAAAGGTTACAATGAATATGTTATGCGCAACCTTGATCGTGGATACACAAGGAAAGACCTTGGAGTCAGCTATGTGAAGGAAAAGCAATTGAGGTTCAACATGGGCATGATAAATCTGCGTCAAAAAGTTAGGGAACAACAAGAACAGATTGGAAAAAATTTACGTAGTGTAACCAAGCATCACAGTGAATGGGTTGAGAATGTTGATCGTTGGGTAGCTGGCTTTCTAGAAAAGTTTGAGGAAGGGTGTCATATTATGGAAACAACAGTTAGAGACAAAATATAGGAGAGCCTTGAGAGGCAGTACTCAAGAAGTCCATGCCTGAGGATTGGGAAGCTAATGTGTATATTATATTTTGAATTTTTGTTCATGTGTTGCCTTTTTAATAGAGTTTTTTTCTTTTCATTCTGAAATTTTGTTTATTTGCTGCACTAATGTAGATACCACCATATCACCATACTGTGACAACTTGGATTTAAGGAGATATTATTGGGAACTTTATGGTTTGTTTTGAGTATGGATTTAAGGAGATATTATTGGGAACTTGATGGTTTGTTTTGAGTATGGGTATTTTCAAGGTTTTTTTTGTCCTTGGCTTCATGGAGATGTTGACTTTTTAGACTTTCATAGGGGATGGAGATTATTTGTACGTTTCCCTAGTGCTTTCTTGGATAAGCTTGCTGGTTCTTTATGTACTCTCTTCGGATGCAACTTTTCATTTTAATATCCTTCCAATTGTTTACAATTTGGAAGAAGGTAAAATATTTTAATACACTTGTAAGTGCAATTTTTCATTTTAATAAGTGTGTAATTGTTTACAATTTGGAAGAAGGTTGGAATAATAGTTTACATTTTGGAAGAAGGTAAAATATTTAATACATTTGCAAGTGCAATTTTCATTTTAATAAGTATGTAATTGTTTACAATTTGGAAGAAGGTTATAACTTCATGTAAATGAACAAAAAATTTCAGTTTAGTATTAGGTCAATTCCTTTGTTTCTCAACCTATCCCTTTATGCAAGTACTCTATTATCCTTTGGTTTTGAAAACAAATTTGTATGAATGTAAATATTTGGTCTATAAAGCTACATATTCATAACGATGAGCTAAAAGCTATACCATGCCAGGGCATTTATATAAAACAATTGCACCGCAACTAAAATTAAAAAAATAATGTAATAGGTTTTTTGGGTTAATTTTTTATTTAATACTTTACGATGTGCTTGAACATTAAATGCCTTAGTGGGTTAGTGAGAACGACTGTACCAAAAATGTAAATTAAAAATATATAACTAATATAATCCATAGTTTCGAAATTTTTAACCCTAATACGATGTGTCTTATTGCCAAACATCCAGTGCGATTATGGAAAACACAAGAGAGTCAGATTTCTTAGGGTTGGGAAATAGAAGAAGAGTGAAAAGTTAGAGCTTGTGCATATAGATGTATGTGGACCAACTCAGGTACAATCTCTTGGTGTCTCTCATTATTATGTTACTTTTATTTATGTTGCAACTAGAAAAACTTGGGTTTATTGCATTAGACAAAAATCTAATGGGTTTGCTACTTTTAAGAAGTGGAAAGCTTTGGTTGAGAATGAAACAGGAAAAAGGTTGAAATGTATTAGATCTGATAATGGAGGTGGTGAATACTATAGCAAGGAGTTTGATAGCTATTGTTCATAGCATGGGATTCCTAGAGAGAAGACAATCCTATGAACACCACAAGAAAATGGTGTGTCAAAAAGGATGAATAGGATGATCATGGAGCGTACAAGGTGTATGAGAATGCATGTAGGGTTTCCCTTATAGTTTTGGGTTGATGTTTTAGATATTGTTGTTTAAGTTAAAAAAAGGGCCTTCAATCACTTTGGATGGTGGAATTCCAGAGGAATCATGGACAAGTAAAAAGGTAAACTACTCATTTATGAGAACTTTTGGTTGTGAAGCATTTGTCCATATTGACAATTAAAATATAACAAAGATTGAGGCTAAATCCAAGAAATGCACCTTTATTGGATACAGGGTTGATGATTTTGGTTATCGCTTATGGGATTATGAAAATCACAAAATCATTGGGAGTAGAGATGTAGAATTCAATGAAAAGGTTATGTACAAAGATCAATTGCAGTGAAAGAAAGAGTAAAAAGAAAACATAGAGTACACAGTGCTTGATGAAATCAAATAAAATGAAGTTCCAAAGGTACTAGAAAATCAAGAACAGTAGGAGGTACCTCAAACTCCTACAAGTGTAAGAATATATACCAGGTTAAGTAGACCTCTTGAACAATTCTCTCCTTCATTGTATTATTTATTGATGACTGATTCTGGTGAACCAGGATGTTATGAAGAGGCAATGCAGGTGGAAACTAGAAAGAAGTGGGAGCAAGGTATGAATGAGGAGATGGACTCATTGGTAAGACACCAGACATGGGATTTGGTTGAGTCACATGTAGGTAAAAGAACATTGCAGAATAAATGGGTTTATAGGTTGAAGGAAGGAAACAAGAAGTGACATAAGGCTAGACTTGTGGTAAAGGGGTTTGCACAAAATAAAGATATATAGTTTAATGAAATATTTTATCATGTTGTTAAAATGAGTTCAATTAGGACTATTTTAAGTCTAGTGGCGGTAGAATATTTTCATCTTGAACACTTAGATGTAAAAACAACCTTTCTCCATGGGGATTTATGTCAGTAGCCATAAGGATATGAGGTCAATGGGAAGGGGAATTTGGTTTACATAATGAGTAAGATCTTGTATGGCCCGAAACAAGCTCCAAGACAGTGGTATTTGAAATTTGATAAGTTTATGATAGAACAGGGTTACAGTAGATGTCATTTTGGCCACTATGTTTATTTCAAGAGGCTAGATAATGGAAGGTATATTATCTTGTTATTGTATGTGGATGGCGTGCTTGTTACAGAGTCTAACATGCACGACATAAATGTGTTCAAAAGGAAACTGGATAAATCATTTGCGATGAAGGATATGGGTGCTGCAAAGCAAATCCTTGGAATGAGAATAACAAGAGACAGGAAAAATCGCAAATTGACATTGTATGAGGGTGAGTACATAGAAAAGGAGTTGGAGAGGTTTAGAATGAAAAATGCAAAACCAGTTAGTACACCTTTGGAAAACCACTTCAAAATAAGTAAGGAGATGTGTTTCAAGACACGGGAGGAGATGTAATAGATGTCCAAGGTTCCCTATTCATCAGCAGTTGGCAGCTTGATGTATGTCATGGTGTGCACAAGACCAGATATTTCACATGCACTGGGAGTTTGTACGAAGGTATATGAAAAATCCAAGTAAAGAGCATTGGAGACAATATAGTGGATTATCAGGTATTTGACTTCTCATGCATTATGTTTTGGAGCTTCATACATTGTTCTACATGGATATGTTGACGCGGATATGGCAGGTGATAAAGATAGCAAGAGAAGCACTACAAGGTATGTTTTTACTATAGGTGGAATAACATTCAGTTAGATTTTGAAACTGTAAAAGGTTGTTGCACTTTCAACAATGGAAGAAGAGTATGTTGCTGCTACAAAGGCTAGTAAAGAGATTATTTGGTTGCAGAGGTTCATGGAGGAATTGGGTAAGAAACAAGATAATAAAAGTTTGTACAGTGGCATCCAGAGTGCCATTTAGCTTGCAAAAAAATCAACATTCCATTCTGAGACTAAACATATACAACTCAATTACCATTTCATAATATATGTTATGGAAGATGAACTGTTAAAGTTGGAAAAGATACATACTAGCCAAAATCCTGCAGACATGTTGACAAAGGTAGTAACCAGAGAAAAACTGAGTTCCTACTCAGTTTCTATTGGCCTTCAAGAGTGAAGGTGAAGATGAGAATTTTGTCAGGTCCAAGGTTTGGAGCATAGTCCAACAAGTGCAATAACAATGAAGTTGTTGTGATCAACCTCCAAGTGGGAGATTGTTAGTTCTAGAGACCGATTTTCTTGATTCATAGATGTTATTGTTTCAGCCATATTTGGATCCTAGCACCTGACGAGGAGGTGTGGGGGGGATTTCCCCACCACTATAGTCATCAGGGGGTTCCATGGGGGAGGGCCCCCATAGTGAAAATTTAAGAAAAAATGCATTGTAAAATGTTGTAATTTCATAGCCATGACTTGGTCAATAATGGGTGATTTATGGGCCCATGGTTTTGGGAAGCCCATGGCATTTTCCCATGGTATCCCTTTATAAAAGGAAGGCATTATAATACGAATATGTGTATTATATTGTAGAATTGTAAAACAATCTCTATGATTGTGTGAGAGAGACTGTGAGAGAGTGAAGAGTATGTGCAATAGGTGTGTTGCAGGTTGTATCCCTTCATTTTTGTTGGATGGTATAATAAGAAAAGGACTGACAATTTATGTGTGGACGTAGCCCATCTTAGGTGAACCACGTTATATTGGTGTTTCTCTTGTAATGTGTTTGTGTTTTAATATTTGTATATTGTTTATTCTTATTTCTCTGCGATCATGTTTTTCTAACATGGAGATCATCAGGAGGAGGGATTCAAGGAACCAATCTAACAAGAGTTACAACTGGATGTTGATCTTACAAGATGTGAGACATCAACGTCATTCATGAATGTGTTCAATGATGTGAGTGGATGTATTCTACCTAAATTATGAAATAAACCCCCAAGTCCAAAGTAGCAGTGAACATGGAGCTAAAAATAAGTGAGAAAGGCAATGGAAATGGATTTAAAGGTTGCATGTGTGCTTGCAGGCATATTGGCATACCATTTTGCAGTCGTTTTGATGAGGGTCTTCTGAAATAATTGAAGGTAGATGGTATCTTCAACTATGTTGTTGGATGAGCACCATAAGTAAAATGGCATCACATGGTTTAAGAGATTGTCTCCTTATTCACCTTTAAACTTAGGTATGTTTGAAGGTAACTTTACCTGCATGGGAGACCATATGGATAGCTAGCCATGAATAGCAAGGTCATTTGAGTAGTCCTAACCAAGGTGTGTGGTGGGGATGTACCTCTACTGGATGTTTGAGAGCTTAAAATAGGTGTGTGAGGAGGGGTATTGAGCAAGACATGTCCAACCATAGTCGATCCTATCATAGATACACATGTGTGAGTGTTAAGTGGTGGTTTCCCTAGTCAAGGGTGGGGGAAAAGGGTGGGAAAAACTCATCCTTTGATAGTAGGTAGGCATTGAAGCCTTAAGGAACACATATATGGTGGTAAGTGTTGGAATATCAAGCGATATTGAAAGGGGGGCGAAATCAGTATTGATCTACCTTAGTTAATTTTTGCCACTTTAAAGATAAAATCAACAATAAAAACAAAACACGTAATATTATCGTGGAAACCCAATTGGGTAAACCAAAAACACTTTCTATTACTGCAAAATTATATTTACAAATAGTTTGTAGGCACCAACTTGATGGATGCAACAACTCCTAAGTTTTTCAGCTACAACTAAAGGATGAACCAACACCTTGTTTACCAGCAACAATTGGAAGGAGGCTGGAACCCCCTACAGGCTTGCAGCCCATCCTTGCACCTCCCAACCTCCCTTATATGATAATTTTATCTCTGACTTTTGTACACCTTTAGATATTACAATTGAATGTACAGAGACGCTTGTTTGAAGGTTTAAATCTTTGCTTATATACCTTCACTCGTGCCTCTTCATCTAATAGTCACGTATCTTCATCATGACTCTTCAGAAATTTCTCGCACAATTTTGGAGCTTCGAACATAAATCCTTCTGCAATTGTCTTTCTGCAACGACCTTTCCGCATTTATCTTTCCGCAAACTATATTTCCGTAATTTGTAGTTGTGTCTTCCTTCCGCAATTGCGGGTGCACTTTCACATCCTCCTTTTGCAATTAACCTTCTACAACGATCTTTCTGCAATTTGCGGTAAATCCTTCCTTCCGCAATTGTGGGTTGTGGGTTGTGGAGCTGCCTTTCAACTTTTTCGAACCAGCCTTCCGCATTTACCCTTTCCGCAATGATCTTTCCGTAATTGTTCTTTCCGCAACCTGCAAGAACTCCTTCCTTCTGCAATTGCGGGTTACGGGGCTTCCTTTCAACTTTTTTGAAACAAGATTCCGCAAATTGTCTTCTGCAACTCCTTACAATCGTCAAATATGCAAGTGGTCCTTCCGTAGTCTTTGTTTTTTGTCGGGTCCATGATCTACGGTGAACTTTAACCTTTGTTGCTAACTCCTCATCCGTTCAAGCAATTAAACTTCGAACACTTTCTCCTGTGGACGCTATGTGAGCAGCTGAGCTCTTGTGGCTTCCTTCTCATCCTTCGATCTATGATCCTTGCGGAACATCTACTTTGGCTTCGCGGACCTCTATCTCTTGTGCACTTTTACTTCACTGATACGTTCCCCATTGTTCTCTGTTTAAATGAATGAACTGCAAACTTTGTCGTTCTGTGTTGATCTATGTTGCCAACAATGTCAATTTAATCAACAATCTCCCCCTTTGACATTGATTATCAACATCTTCCTTTGACATCATAAAGGAGCTTTTTCTCCCCCTTTGACAACAATGACAACTTTTAGAAACGAAACCCCCCCCTGTAACGTTGCTCCATTTTGCTATATATCTTCATAATGTTATAGTTTGTAATCGTATATAAGTAACACAATAAAGTGTACTTGTATTTCTCTTTGAATGATTATCTCATTCTCCTGTGTTTTTTCAACAATATGAAGATGTAAATCTTACTTCCAGGGACCGTAACCTTTAACACAATAATTTCAATACGTAGCAACATAAATCATAAGTATTACAATTTCATATCAGCAACATTAATCCGTCTTTGAGATGATCAAAACCAGTCAAAATTATTTACTAATGGACCATAGATTTTAAAATCACTCCCCCTGTGAATGTGTCTCCTCCTGTCAACATTTCTCATATTCCCGTGACATGGTTTTCATCCTTTTAGTTAATTTTTAATGATGAGGGATAACCCCCAATTTATGCCTAAGATAGGAAAATGATTCTCCAGGAAACGGCTACGTGAAAATCTCTGCAATTTGTTCCTTTGTATCAATATACTCCAATTTGACCACTTTTTGAGAGACTTGCTCTCTTAAAAAATTGACTTTTGATTAGAATATGTTTTTTCTTAGAGTGCATAATAGGATTTTTGGATATGTTTATAGCACTTGCATTGTCACAGTGTATAACAATGGGGTTCTCATATTCTACAAGTAAATCTTTGAATGTTTGCTTCATCCAAATGACTTCAACATGAGGCAACAACAATATACTCGGCTTCTGTCCTATACAATGAAATGGAAGATTGCTTTTAGCTTAGCCATGACACCAAGCAATCTCCTAAGTAAAATGTTGCCCCACTAGTGCTTTTTTGGTCATCAATACTTCATGCCCAATATGCATCAGTGAATTCCCTTAGAGTGAAGTTATTACTTTCTGGATACCATAATCCAAAATCCATAGTACCTTTCATATATCTAAGAATTCTTTTATTGCAGCCACATCTGTTTCTTTTGGGGTTGATTGGAATCTAGCAACCAAACTTTACAACCTGCATTACATCTGGTCTTGTAGCTGTTACATATAATAAACTATCAACCATTGACCTCTACATAGTATGATCTACTTCTAAAGATTCATCATCCTTGCTCAATTTACAACCAGTGACCATAAGAGTACTAACAAGTTTGGAATCTTCCATTTTGAATTTTTTCAACATCTCTTTGATATTCTTAGTTTGAGAGATGAAAATCCTTTTTTTTCTGATTGAGATACTTGTAAACCCAGAAATAATGTTAGTTCTCCTAACATTGACATTTCAAATTCCTTCTTCATTTCTGAAGCAAAGTTTACACTCAGAATTTATAGATCACTTCCAAATATGATATTGTCTATGTAGACTACAACAATGATCATATTTTTGTTTCCAAACTTTATATATAGATTAATTTCAATGGCCCCTCTTCTATATCCTCGCTACTTAAAATACTTGTCAAGTCTTGAGAACCATTCTCTTAGATCTTTTTTTAAGGCCATAGAGTGCCTTCTTAAGTTTGCAAACATAATTTCTATTTTCTTATAAGAGAAAACCTTCAAGCTGCTCGACATAGACTACTTCTTCAAAACATCCTCTTCTTGTGAACTTTCTTCTTTTTCTTTATCATCTATTTCTTCATCATCAGTTTCTTCAACATCCACACTTTCTTGGATTTGTGTTCTTCTTGTTTTAGTATCATCAACAGTTACATTTTCACTTTCTATGATCTTGTACAACTTTAGATTATAACATCTGTATGCCCTTTTGGTGGAAGAATATCCAAGAAATATGCCTTCATATGTTCTAGAGTCAAACTTCCCTAGATTATCATTATCTCTTTTTATGTAGCATTTACTTCCAAAAACTCTAAAATATTTAACTGAAGTTAATCTTCCAAACCATAGCTCATAAGGAGTCTTGTCACTATTTACTCCGAGTTGTCCTGTGTTTTGTACATAAACAATTGTATATACTTCTTCTCTTCAATAGGCATCGAGAAGTTTTGCTTCATTAAGCATAGTTCTATTTTCTTCTTGGAATGTTCTATTCTTTCTCTCAACAACTCCATTTTACTAAGGAGTTTTTCCTGCTGAAAAGCTGCCTCTTGATTCCATGAGTTTCACAAAACTCAATTAATTTATTTGAAGTGAACTCACCACCATTATCTATAATTAGAAATTTAATCTTGATATTTGCTTCATTTTCAACAAATGCTTTGAAGGATTTGAACTCCATAAAGCCTTTTGATTTTTCTTTAAGAAATGCCACCCAAGTCATCCTTGTATAATCATCGATTAATAACATAAAGTAATGTTCACCTTGAAAGCTTGTAGTCCTTCTTGGTCCACAAATATCAGTGTGAATTATTTCTAATGGCTTAGAGGTTGTATGCTCTTTGACCTTGAAGCTTGTTCTTCTTTGCTTCCCATGAAGACAGTGTCTACAAACATGATTTGGTGGTTTTATGGTCTTTGGAAAATTCCTTACGGCTCCCTTCTTATTAACTGTACAAGATTGTCAAGGTTCAAGTGCCCTATCCTTTTATGTCATCTCAAACTTTCATCAATTTGTTTTATATAACATAGTTCTTCATTTTCTAGAATATACACATTGCTTGGAGTTCTCACAACGGTCCCAACAAGTTTTCCTTAATCTTTTCTTCTGATTTCACACTTCTTGGAATCGAATATACATATGTGTCCTTGATCACATGTTTGGTTCACACTTAAAAGATTAGGTTTTAAGTTCTTTACAAGCAAAACATTTTCAGCTTTCATCTTGTCTCTAAGAGCCACTGTACCCTTCCCAATTATTTTAGAGGATAGATTATCTCCAAAAATGAATTTTCCTTTTTTATTTCTTTTTAGGCTTATAAACTTATTTGGGTCTCTTGTCATGTGTTTTGAGCATCCATTGTCCACCTGCCATAGATTTTGTTTTTCCGTTGCACATAGAGTTATTGAACATTCCACATTATTATTATTCTTCCAAACCTTCCTCTCCTCATTTCCTTGAGATTTTGTGGTGTCATTCCCTGTAGGAATCACTAGTTTACAATTTCTAGCAATGTATCCTTGATTACCACATTTGGAACATTCTATACTATAACTCTCTAGAGGAGAAAAATAATTATAGTTTCTTCCTTTTGGATTGCTTCTAGTGACATTCTTCTTATAGAAAGGAGATTGTCATGTAATGCCTTTCCCAATAGGAACCATTAGTTTACAATTTCTAGTTATATGTCCAAAATTGTTGCAGGCATAACAATTTCCCAAAAAAGAGTTGTTGATGTCTACTTGGCACATTATCTGTCTACTTGGCAAAAATTTTACTGTATTCCTTTACAATTGATCTCATAAGTGCATCATCATAACTTCTTTTATTTCCTTATTTATTTATGAAAGAGGATTGTCATAACCTAGTCCAGTTTTATTGTTGGGTGATCTTTGACGACTTAGGATGCCATCTAGAGTTTTTGAGCTGCTCTTAAACTTTGATTGAAAGGATTCTTCATCGGTCTTCTTACTAGTAAGGTCATTTAAGCTTCAAACTTTTCTAATTTTTGCTCTCTTTTCTTCATCTGTCGTTCTAGATTTTTTTCAACCTTTTTCGCTTCTTGAAGCTAATTTTTTAAGTCAGCAATAATTCTTTTTGCATCATTGTTTTTCTCTTCAAATTATGTCATATGAATTTTTAGTTTTTGGTACATCCTCTTATACTTCCCCAATTCTTCAAGAGCACTTATAAGTTATGCTTTAAGATATATCACGCCTTATACTTCTTCTTTAGATATTTTGTTCTCTAATCCCATGAATAGTACTTCTGTTTATTCATCTTCACTAGAGTCATTTGAGCAGCTATCATTCATGGAATACATGATTTTATTTGTATTCTTAATTTTCTTCTTGTATATGGTTTTATTATTTTGATCTTTCTTATGACTACAAGGTTCTTCATCATTAGTATCCTCTTGTTTTGGGTAAGGACACTTTGAGGCATAGTGACAAATATTTCCACAATTAAAACATTTTAGGGGTAGTTTTCCTTTGTACCTTCCAGTACCTCTCTCAAGTTTCATGATAAAAAGGGCTTATTCATCATCCCAGTCTTCTAAGTGGTTCTTGGATAAGACTTCAAACTTCCTTGGCTCTTTTGAGGCTTTAAATGTTGCCTCTTTTCTTGATGGTTCATCTTGTCCTATTCTCATCTCATAGGCAGTAAAGATCCCATGTAGTTCATATATTGTTATAAGTGCAAGGTCATCTCATTCTTCTAAAGTAGACACCTTGAAGACATACGTCATTGGTAGGGTTCTTAGTACCTTTTTAATGACTTCTCTCTCCTTTATTTTTCCTCCAAGTCCTCTAATAGCATTGACAATTTCATCTACTATTAGAAGATAGTCTGCAATATTTTGTATTTCTGAAGTTTGGATTGTTTGACTTTGGATGCTCCTTCATATACAGTTTTAATTTTTCCCAGGCATGTTTGGTTGTCTTGCATTGCATGACTCTCACAAACACTAAAATTGTTAACCCACTCAAGATTACATTTAGTGCTTTTGCATTGGCCTCATATTGGTCTAGTTCATCTTTGTCTGGTGTTTTGTAATATTTTTCAACTGATCTCCAAACCTTGCATTTAAGAGACATTATATGACACTTCATTCTTACACAATATTATGGATAGTTAACTCCTATAAATAATGGAGGTTTGTTGGTATCCAATCCTTCCTGTTGATCCATTGTGGTTAGGATCTTCCTTCCAGTGGATTAAACTGTAGTGAAGAAACCTACTATGATACCAATTGTTGGAATATCAAGCAATACTGAGAGGGGGGGTGAATCAGTATTGATCTACCTTAGTTAATTTTTGCCACTTTAAAGATAAAATCAACAATAAAAACAGAACACACAATATTATCGTGGAATCTGGGAAAACCACGAACACTTTCTATTACTGCAAAATTATATTTACAAATAGTTTGCAAGCACCAACTTGTTGGATGCACCAGCACCCAAGTTTTTCAGCTACAACTAAAGGATGTACCAACACCCTAGTTTTTCAGCTACAACTGAAGGATGCACCAACACCATGTTTACCAGTTCAACTGAAAGGAGGCTGCGACCCCCTACAGACTTGCATCACGTCCTTGGGCCTCCATATCTCCCTCATATGATAATTTGATCTCTGACTTTTGTACACCTTTAGATCTTGCAATTAAATGTACAGAGACACTTGTCATAAGGTTTAAAGCTTTGCTTATATACCCTCAGTCGTGCCTCTTCATCTGACAATCATGTTTCTTCATCACGACTCTTCAAAAATCTCTCAAGCGATTTCAAAGCTTCAAGCAAAAATCCTTCCAAAATTGTCTTTCTGCAATGACATTTCCACATTTATCTTTCCGCAAACTATCTTTCTGCAATTTTCGCGCATGCCTTACTTCGACAATTGTGGGTGCACTTTCACATCCTCCTTCCACAATTAACCTTCTACAATGATCTTTCCACAATCGCCCTTTCTGTAATCTATGGGAACTCTTTCCTTCCGCAATTGCAAGTTGCGGGCTGCGGAGCATTCTTTCAACTTTTTCAAACCAGGCTTTCACATTTACCCTTTCCACGATTATCTTTCCACAATATGTGTGAACTCCTTCCTTCTGCAATTGCGGGTTGTCGGTTGTGGGGATGCCTTTCAACTTTTTTGAAACAGGCTTCCACAAATTAGCTTCCACAACTCCTTACAACTATCATATCTGCAAGTGGTCCTTCTGCAGTCTCTATTGGTCGTTGGATCCACGATCTACAGTGAACTTTAACCTTTGTTGCTAACTCCTCATATGTTCAAGCAGTTAAACTCTGAACACTTTCTCCGGTGGACGCTATGTGAGCGGTTGAGCTCTTCCAGATTCCTTCTCGTCCGTCGATATATGATCCTTGCGAAACATCTACTTTGGCTTTGCAGACCTCTATCTCCTGTGCACTTTTACTTCACGAATTTGTTCCCCATTGTTCTCTATTTAAACGGACCAACTACAAACTCTACAGTTCTGTGTTGATCTATGTTGCCAACAATGTCAATTTAATCAACAGTAAGTTCACTATGGTTCTTTCTTTGATGGAAAACAATCATGTGGTGTGTTCAAATAGGAGAAAACAATAGTAAAAAAAGGTAACAACATACTGGAAAATATAACATATGCAAATGATGGTTTAGGTGTGTGTCTTTCATAGTCGCATTAATGTTGATTCAGAGTATGTATTTATTTATTACGTCGAATTCATTGTAATATAAAGAAATAAAGATAATGATCTTATTGTTTTAACGTCCTTTTCAATGTGGTCATTATGCCTTCCAATACCTCTCTTATTAGAAGGTTTTGAACCCACCAAAGACAATTATTGATGGTGTGAATGAATCAATTATAATGAGGGGTGTTGGGGCTATGTTATAGAGGAATTGGAAATTCTTCCAATATATAAATTTAACTAATGTACAAATGCATCCCATAAATGCCACCTAGTGATAATCCTAGGTTTTGATCACTAAGATACTTGCCTCAAGTGTGGATAAGTGGTACGGCCTTGAATGGGAAAGTGTTACCTCCACAAGAGTTGGTTGGATCAGTGTGGTGAACACAAATAAACTAGACTCGGCTTCAATGTTCTTGGGGACCATGTTTTCTTATCTAGGTTTAGTCGCACTTTCTGTAGTAGTATTTAAGGTTTTATAAAAGACATCAACAACTATTATTTCCTGTGAAAGAGAATAAAGAACATTATTTGGATGCCTAGGCCAACAATCCTAACTTAGACTATACTTCTTTTAGGATCTCTTAATAAAATAGTTAAGTCAATTTAGAATTAAGTTGATTGACTGATTTTAGAAGGGTCTAGGTTTTGAATTATTGTGTGAAAAGGAAGGTATTTCAAATTTCTCATTTTTTTCTAATTCATCAAGATCATTTTATGAGTGCAAGATGAAAAGCATTCTTAACTGAGAAGAATCCTTAGGTCCCTTTGTGTGTGCTTTGAAGTGTTAGAACATATTTGTGGTAAAATGCTTCAAAATAAACTTGCAATTGAACTTGGAAAAATAAAGATAGAGGATGTGAACATGTATGGGTTCTTACTCCTAATTCAGTCTTCTAAGCGTAATTTGGATGGTTGCATGCAATACTTAAAAACAAAATGTTCAAAAGGAGGTATTTCTCTATTTTAGTCATTTGTGATTCACCATTATCATTTTATGTGCACAATGCAAAGAATATACTAAGATTTAAAGAGCTTTTAAGTGCCTTGTTTGTGTGAATAATGGGCTAATTTAAATTGCTCTGAAAAAGAAATGTAAGCGATAAAATTTTAAACTAATGTAGGTTTATTGAAATTGCATGGAATAATAATTGGTTTAACTTTGAAACTAATAAATACATGTGTAATCACCTCTAGTCTAAGTTGTAAGGTTATTGGTAACACTAAAGCCCAAACCCTAGAAAAGGAAGTTGCAAATTGATTTCACCCCCTACTTTAAACTAGGTAATTTAATGACTAAGGAAGCAAAAAAATAATGTGGTTGTTTTGGTAATTCCTTAGAATGTGCGAACAACCATGTGGACTACAATTGTGAAGAAAAAAATCTCACTAAACCTATTTCTACTAAATTTGTTTGAATCTTAATGCTCATAGTGGAGCGACTATGTGAGTTGAGAGTTGTGGTTTCCATGCAAAAAAGTAGTGCAACTAATTGAACATACAACTCAAGAACCAGTGTGGGATGGGGGTTAAAATGGTCCTATAGTAAAGCAATGTGATTGAAAGAAAGATGGACTAGAGCCATAGTACAAATGTCGAAGGAATAGCTATGCAATAAAGAAGTGTGATTGAATGAAAGATGAACATGAGCGACAACATGGCTATTGACGAAATAACCATGCGAGTTCACTCAAAATAGGCATTGAGTACCGTACAGGTTAAAAAATGAAAAGAAAATGGTATTCAAACTACAAAACTCACTAGTTAGGGGTATGAATAGTAAGGGCATGATCCTGCAACAAGCCCTAAATAATTAGAAAACATATAAATGATAAAATTAAATTAAAAAATACGAAGTGGAGTCGGCAATACTTTTGTGGGGAAAATGGCTCAATGGTGAGTTAAATCTCATTTTCTTGTAGTTTGCGACCAAAGCAATAATACAGGAGTGGGTTAGTATGATAAATACTATAATGTTGAGGCCATAAAACAAATAACAACAAACATGAGAGCTACTTCTAAGATTAAACTTGACAAAATGACAACGAAACAAAACATAAGAGATAAGCTTCAACCAAATGATTAATGTCTAATGGAATAGCTTTAGGTGCAATGGTATCACCTTGAGGAATATATATTTCAAGGGGAAACCAACACTCCCTTTGGGAGGGTATTTTGATTTCTCTTTAATTGCTCTAGAACTAGCTTGATTGACGAGGTAAAACACTTGCTTCTCGAGGAAGAAGTCAAGGGAGCTTGAAATGCCAGTGAATGGTAAGAATGTGGGCGGAAGAGATGCAGTCCAAACAAATTATTCTAACATAACCTTGCCATTTTATTTTTCTTATAGAATGCATGTTTATGGATCCCTTTTATATCCAAATTGGAGATCTTCAAATAATTGGTTTAAGAAGTGAATGCTATTATCCATGAAGTGACTTATAGGTACACAAATGACTCTATTGAATACCCAAGTACCTAGTAGAAGTCAATTTCAACTTCTTTGGTGCTCAAAATGTAGCTTTGAAGCTTTGAATGTGGCACATAATTTATGATACTGTTCATATGTACAATCATGTGGGTTTCAAAGGATTTTTTGCATGATGTTGTGTGGGTTTCCATTTTATGAATTAGCGTAGGTCAACAAAAGTTTGAATATGCAAAATAATTCATTCCACATGTTGATTTTTTATGAAATGGAAACTTTGTGAGTTGCATGTTGTATGTTGATGATGTGTTTCCATAACAAAATTTGCCATATGTCACTAGTGTGTGAAACTTGCGTGATAACAATTACACACAACTATTATTTATTTCTCTTTAACATAATCATGGGTCATGTTATATCCTTTAACATTCATGCTTAAGCATAAGCATCACTATAACAGTCGTTTCGCATCTCACAGATCCATTCTGTAAGCAGAAAGGTCATTTCGCACTGAGCCTGACTTTTCTGCCTTCCACATTCCTCCCTTCCGCCTTTGGTTGTGGACTTTAGGAATCAAAAACTCCTCGAAACGACCACCTTGTCTTTTGACTTTCCACCTTCCGACTTCTGCCTTTCCGCCTTCCGTTGCGGACCTCGGAAGTCAAAAATTCCATGAAACGATCATCTTGTCTTTTGACTTTCCGCCTTCCGACTTTCACCTTCCACTGCGAACCTCGGAATTCGAAAACCCCATGAAACGATCATTTTGCCATTTGACTTTCCGGCTTTTGACTTCTGCCTTCCGCTGCGGACCTTGAAAATTGGAAAACCCGTGAAACGATTACTTTGTCTTTCAACTTTCTGCCTTCCGACTTTCGGTTTTTTGCCTTCCACTGTGGACCTCAAAAATCAGAAAAACAACTCTTTACCGTGACCTTTTTCCCATTTCCCCCCTCCCGCCTTCCGTAGATGGATTCTGGGGTGCAGAAAACACATGTTTAAATTAGAATTTTTGGATCTTTTTGCTCCCGCGTTCCGCCTTCCATAGGCAGATCTTGAGGTGCAAAAAACCAACATTCTGCCTTGTTCATTTCTCTATTTTCCTCCTTCCGATTCCCGACTTTTGCCTCTCGCAGGCAGATCCCGGACTGTGAAAAAACACATCTTACCTTAAGATAGTCGCATTTCTAATCCTGTAACCAGACTTCTAGCCTCCATGATCATAAGCAAATACAATGGAAAATACCAGGCATATATAGATGCAAATGCAAGGACATTTAATCAACAGTAAACTCTGCTTAATTCATTCATACGCATTCAACATAATCAACATATTCATAAGCAAATACATTGCGGAAATAACACAACATAGAATACTAATCTTGAAAATGAAGCTAAAATGCAACTAGATATGTCGCTGCAATGTTCCACCCAACCATATGCCAGTTGTGTTCATTAATCTCTCAACATAACTGCCATCCCCTATTTGGGCATGACTTCTACAAGGAACTAGGGAACACAGGCTCACACATATCCAGAACACATCCAACACAGTCAAGCCAACCTACAATTGGGTCTATCAGATTGTTCAGCCAAGCCAGTACACAATTGGGTTTATCAAGCTGTAGGAAAACAAGCCAATACACTGTTGGGTTTATCGGGATACATAGCCAAGACAACAACACTTGGGTTTATCAGACTACACACAGTCAAGCCGACATTCACATTAAGGACCAGCCAAGCCAACTAACAGATGGGTTTATCAGGATACACAGCCAATCCATCACACTGTTGGGTTTATCATACTACTTAGCCAAGCCAACATAACAGTTGGGTTTATCAGGTTATTTAGCCAAGGATTACACATAGCCAAATGCACAACAAGACACAGCTAAGCCAACTACAGTTGGGTTTATCATGCTTCTTAGCTAATTCAATATACAATTTGGTTTATTAAACTACCCAGCCATGCAAATATACCATTGGGTTTATCAGGATGTCAGCCAAGCCAATCTACCTTTGGGTTTATTAGGCTACTAAGGTAGTGGAAAGGAAGAATGGCTAAGCTAGTGGCCCATTAAAGAGCTAGGGACACCTCCACAATATCTATATGGCCTGGAATCCATGATACCTACACACCCAACACATTGAAGCATCCCCTTCTCAGCTACAAAGTCCCTCAAGCTATGCCTTCCCTTCTAGTGCTCTTAAGGGTGTGCATAGAAGATTCACCATCCACTCTTATCTTTTCGTGAGGTTCCTCTCTGCACTAGGTTTATCAAGCCCATTGAGTGTCTCTTCCACTCCTAAGTCTTGCATACTATTCATACCCAAACCATGGTACACATCACAACAACCAGAACCAAACTAGGGTACACATCAAAACAACCAGAAGGTAACTTAGGAACATAGGGCTCCACACTGTAACACAAATGACCAGGTTTGCATACCACTATGTAACACAGAGAAACATTGCAAAACGTGTAGCAATACTTTGCTAGCTCTCACTACATCTGCAGGCAATGAAACACCCTCAACAACTTCTTGTCCAACTTAGGATAGTGAACAATGAACAACCTCTCTTCCCCGACTCAGGAGAGTGAACAATGCATTATCCCTCAGAAGAATGTCCAATAATGGATAACATAACGGATCATAATGACTAAGACATACTGGGCGACTCCAGAAATGACAGAATGGGCACGCATCCCTATGATTACTTGCTTTAGAAGGAAGATGCAACTTACCCAGATTGCAGGCTGCAGGTTTGCTCAGACTATAGGCTGGCTCAGTCACAAAACTTATTGTCATGCCTTGCTCTACCCAATACATTAACTGCCTCAACCGCTCTTTTGGAAGAATTGAATGATTGAGTGCATGGGACACAAAGGTAGCTGAGGGTTTACAAGTTCCCCCATTGACATCTGGTCTCACCCTATTGGCTGAGAAGTTTGACTAACTCCCCTCCCTATTCCTTGTGAAATCATGCCCCCATCTCTTACGTTGCAATGCATAGCAAGTTGTGGCATTTTATTAAGTTGTATATTTACATGATGACTTCAAAATATAATGTGCCTAACTTATCACTATAACCATCGGCATCAACCTTGATCACCGATACGCAAAACACCAAATCAATGGCAGGGAATTGGCCTTGAGCTCCTCGCCATGATTTAAATACAATATATACATCGTGTACAATTTCAATAACATGGGGACAAAACCGGGGTGTTACATTCCCCTCCCCCTTCATTAGCATTGTCCTCAGTGCTTTACAGATTTGAATAAAATTAGATGTGTCAATCACATGGCATCCTCAAGCTCCCACGTAGCCTCATCAGGACCATAGTGCTTCCACTGCACCTTTACATGTCCAACCGCTCGGTTCCGGAGCACTGTAACCTTCCTATCGAGGATGCGCAATGGCTCGGTTTGGAACTCTCCCTCGGGTTGCACCTGAATCACATCCCAATTTATCACATGGTTAGGATCATGTACATATTTCTTAAGCAAAGAAACATGAAAAGCATTATGAGCTCTAATACTAGTAGGAAATGCAAGTCTATATGCAACTAGTCCTATTCTTTCAAGCACTTCAAAAGGCCCACAATATCTAGGTGACGGCTTGGCACAAATTCCAAGCTTCAAGGAACTCTTCCTTGGCCTCACTCTAAGGTAAACATGATCCCCAACATTGAACTCTCTATGCACTCTTTGCTTGTATGTATAGCTCTTATGTCTATCTTGGGCTGCTTTTAGGCTCTACCTAATCTTTGCAACCTCTTGCTCCATTTCGTTGAACAACTCTGGACCAATCCCAATCCTATTCACTAGATTATTCCAAGTCACTAGTGTCCTACACCTTCTTCCATACAGAGCTTCATATGGACACATTCCCAATGATGCTTGTTGTCCATTATTATATGCAAATTCTACCAAGTGTAAATAATCCTCCCACTTGAATGGTTTGTCCATCACATACATGCGAAGCATGTCTTCAAGCACCTGATTTACTTTTTTTGTTTGACCATCAGTCTGAGGATGGTAGGCAGTGCTGAAGTTCAACTTTGTACCCAAGTCTGCAAATAGACTTTTCCAAAAATTGGAAGTAAATTTGGTATCCCTGTCAGAAATTATTGCCTTAGGCATTCCATGCAATCTGAAAATCTCCTTCATGAATATTTTTGCAATGGCATCAGCCTTATACGTGGACTTGACCGACATAAAATGTGATGCCTTTTTCAACTTATCCACCACAACCATGATGGAATCATGTTGTCTCGCAGTCATTGGTAATCTTGTAATAAAATCCATGGAAATAACTTCCTATTTTCATTCTAGAACTGGCGAAGGCTGCAATAAACCTGTTGGGTGTTGATGCTCAACCTTCACCTGCTGACATTTCATGCATTTAGAAATATACTTAGCAATGTCCTTTTTCATTCCTGGCCAAAAATACTGCTTTCTGGCTGCAACATTTGTCTTTTGATATCCTGGGTGACCAAAATATGGAGCTTGATGGATTTCATCCATAACAATTCTCCTCAAGTCTGCCACACTTGGAACATAAATTATGTTCTTATAGGTAAGGAGTACATCTTCTTTCAATTTATATCCCTCACACTTCTTTTCAAGGCTTTGCTGCTACAACTTGTCCTTTATGTTCACATACATTTCATAGTCAGCAATATGATTAATAATCTGTTGTCTCAAATCTGATTGGAAAATACTAAGAGATGCCACATGCACCTTCCTGTTGAGTGCATGGGCCACTTTATTTTCTTTTCCTTTTATGTGTTTGATTTCAAAATCAAACTCACACAAAAACTCCATGCATCTAGCTTACCTGGCATTTAACGTTGGCTGATCAAACAAGTATTTCAGACCATGATGGTCTATCCTTAGCTCAAATTTTCTTCCCATTAAGTAATGCCTCCACATCTTGAGAGCATGTACTATGGCTGCAAGCTCTAGATCATGAGTAGCATAGTTCTTCTCATGCTCCTTCAACTTTCTGGACTCATAGCATACCGTGTGGTTGTTTTTCATAAAAACTACTCTAAGTCCTTGATTACATGCATCTGTACACACAACAAAGTCTTTTTCTAGGTCTACAATTTTCAGAATTGGTGCACCTGTAAGAAGATTCTCCAACTTCTGGAAGATTTCTTCACATGTTGGTGTCCATTCAAACTTTATCCCCTTCTTTTGCAAAGAAGTGATTGAATGTGCAACCTTGGAGAATCCTTCAATGAACCTCTTGTAGTCTCCTGCAAGCCCCATAAAAGATCTCACAGCTGTCACATTTCTTGGGGTCAGCTTTTCAGGGTCCACATATATTCCTTCCTTCAAGTTAATGTGACCCAACTAATGAATTTTATCTTTATAAAAGTCACATTTGCTCAACTTTGCATACAACTTATGCTCCCTTAGTAAGTTCAATGTCAGTCTCAGAGGTTCTTCATGCTCTTCTTCATTCTTAAAATAAATAAGAATGTCATCAAGGAAAACAAGAACAAACGTGTCTATATACTTGATAAAAACACTATTCATGAGACACATAAATGTAGCTGGTGCATTTGTGAGATCAAATGGTACCACTACAAACTCATAGTGTCCATACCTTGTTCTGAATATTGTATTATGAATATCTTCATCTTTGATTCTTACCTAATGGTAACCAGACCTCAAGTCAATCTTGGAAAATACCTTTTCTCCTCTCATTCGATAAAAAAGGTCATCAATTCTAGGCAAAGGATATTTATTCTTCACAGTAACCTTGTTCAACTATCTGTAATCAATACACAACCTAAGTGTACCATATTTCTTTTTCACAAACAGAACTGGTGCTCCCCAAGGGGACACACTAGGCCTGATATACTTCTTCTCCAACAACTATTGCAGTTGCATTTTCAGCTCCAGCAATTCTGGTGTGCTCATCCTGTAGGGTGACTTAGACACTGGTGCTACTCTAGGCACAAGGTCAATTGTAAAATCAATTTCTCTCTTTGGAGGAAGCACTGGAATTTCATCAGGAAAAACATCCTTGAATTATTGCAATACCTGAAAGTCCTTTGACGTAGGATTTTCATTCTCTGTTGCCTCCAAAACATGGGCTCCATAGAATCTGCAACCTTTCCTGTAGAACTTCTTTAGTTGCACTGTTGAAATCTGCCTAACAAAAATCACCTTTGGAATGCCTCTTACAACCCTTGGATTCCCTTCTTCATCCATGCTTTCAAAAGTCTTATTGTAACAGTCAAGCTTAACTATGTGCACTTCTAACCAATCCACTCCAATAAGCATATCATAGGAACCAAGTGGTAGAACATTCAAGTCTGCATAAGTGACTAACCCATCCATGACAAATGGACATTTCTCTACCACTTCACTAAATTTTCTCTTGTTCCAGTGGCTAGCTAAATAAACCATGATTTGCTATGCTTTAACTTCTTAAAATCGCAATTCTCAACAATTCTAGGAATGATATAACTATGAGTAGATCCAGGGTTAATCAAAACAGAAACAGATTGCTCAGCAATCTTACCTTCAACTTCAACCACAGTTAACTAATGATCTGCCCGACGGTCCTCTAGTGCTGCATAAATTTTAGTGATGGTCCTTTCTACTTGACCCACCGTTTCAAATCCTTGGACGTTGTGAGCTTGCCTTACATACCCATTTTCAAGTGGACAGTTCCTACGCATATGGTTTTCTCTACATATCCAATATTGGAGTGGCTCTCTTATTTATTTTGGATCTCTTGGGTTGTCTTCCATCACTCTGGTTGGCTTAGTCATGGCTTGTGATGGTTTCCTTTGTTGACTTCGAAAGTGAGAGGGTTTGAAACATTTCTTCCTTTGGTCAACCTTTTCATTATTCTTTTCCTTGCATGCCTTATGGATATCCGATTTTCTTTTGTTCTGATCATAGCAATACTTGGCCTTCCTTATAGCCTCTTCTAGAGTTCTAGGATCATCAAACTCAATACTGTATTTGTATGACTGAGGTAATCCACTTAGAAAACGTTGGATTTTCACTTTAACATCCCTGATATACCTGACATACCTCAGCAGTTCCAAGAATTTGTTTGCATATTCTTGCATGGTCAACTCTCCCAATTTCAGCTCATGGAACTCCTTAGTCTTATCATCATAGTACATGTCAGAGAGGTACTTTTGCTTGAAATACTTGTTGAACTGCTTCCACACGATCTTTTTGTCATTGATCTTCTTCACTTTCCTGAGGTGCTCCCACCATATAGATGCTCTTCCATTCAGATTGAAGATGGCTACCCTTGCCTTCATATTTCCATAGTAGTCTTGGAATTGGAAATATGTCTTCATCCCAAGAATCCAAGCTTCAACTTCTTGACCAGTCTTTACCTCACCATTAAAGGTAGGAGGCCCTGCCTTCTTAAATTCATCACATGAACTGTTCCGATAACACCTCTTCCTCCTATTCCTGCGAGATGAAGAGATTGAATCCCCAGTGGATCCTTCAGAGTTAGATGATCCACTAGAAAACCTTTTTTATTCTCCTGGAATTGCACTTACTTCCTTCTAGATTTACTTCCTAATGCCCAGAGTTCATCTTCCTTTGGATATCCATCAAAATTTGCAGCATGGCTGCATTCAGCTGATTTTTCTCTTCCTAAGCTTTAATCATTCTTTCATTGTCCTCTCTGTAACTTTGCATCTCCACCCTTAGGCTTCTCAAGGTGGCTGCAATATCTGGCGAAGTCTCTTGATATCTTCTTTCGTTGGATTATGTCTCAACATTTCCAACTCGAATGTTTCCCCCCATAGCATCTACCTCGAGATCATAGGGATCTTGTGCATCATTCATGTTGTAGGTTCTCATGGCCGAGCCACAAACCAACTTTTCCAAACTGCACTATGACTTTGTAAAATGTGTTAATAAACACACTGTTAAACAATCTCATAATTTAAAAACCACTTACCATGGAACCAATAGCTCTAAAAACTATTCACTTGCCTCATTTAGCCTCAATGTTGTAACCATTAGCTCTAATACCACAATGTCACGTCCCCTCCCGCCTCAGAGGAGAATGCGACCGCTAATCCCACTTTGATACATCAATGTAGCGTCCCTAACACTCTACCACTGCTCTGATATACCACAATTTCCATGAACCTGGTTCCAATACACCCGACTGATATATAAAATAATTTAAAAATTATTTATTTCTCTTTAACACAGTCAGGGTCAGGTAACATCCTTTAACATTCATACTTAAGCATAAACATCATTGTAACAGTTATTCTGCATCTTACTAGTCCATTCTGTAAGCAGAAAGGTCATTCCGCACTGAACCTGACTTTTCTTCCTCCCGCATTTTTCCCTTCCGCCTTCCACTTCTAACTTCGGGAACCCGAAACTCCCTGAAACAACCACCTTGTCTTTTGAATTTCCGCCTTCAGACTTTTGCCTTTCTACCTTCCGTTGCAGACCTTGAAAGTAAAAAACTCAATGAAATGATCATCTTCTCTTTCGACTTTCCACCTTCCGATTTCTACCTTTCCGCCTTCCCCTACGGACCTCGGAAGTCAGAAACTCCATGAAATGATCATTTTGTCTTTCGACTTTCTGCCTTCCAACTTTCGCCCTTCCGCTGCAGACGTCAGAAATTGGAAAACCTATGAAACGATCACTTTGTATTTCGACTTTCCGACTTCCATCTTTTCGCCTTCCACTGCAGACCTCAGAAATCCGAAAAATAATGCTTTGCCTTAACTTTTTTCCATTTTCTCCCTCCCACCTTCCGCCTTTCCCAGGAAGATTCCGGGGTGCAGAAAACACAATTTTAACTTAGAATTTTTGGCTCTTTTCTACTCCCGCGTTCCACCTTTCGCAGGCGGATCCCAGGGTGTGAAAAACCAACATTCTGCCTTGTTCTTTTCTCTAATTTTCCTCCTTTCGACTCCCAACTTTCGTGTCTCGCAAGCGGATCCTAGAGTGCGGAAAAATAAATCTTACCTTAAGATAGCCGCATTTCTGATCCTGTAACCAAGCTTCTAGCCTCCATGATCATAAGCAAATGTAGTGGAAAATACAAGGCATATACAGATGCAAATGCAGGGACATTTAATCAGCAGTAAACTCTACTTAATTCATTCATAAGCATTCAACATAATCAGCACATTCATAAGCAAATACATTGCAGAAATTACACAACAAAGAATACTTATCTTGAAGATGAAGTTATCCTGCAACTAGCTATGTCGCTACAACGTTCCACCCAACTATGCCAGTTGTGTTCATTAATCTCTCAACACAACTGCCACCCCTGAGTTGAGCATGAATTCCACAAGGAACTAGGGAATGCAAGCTCACACATAGCCAGAACACATCTAACATAGTCAAGCCAACCTACAGTTGGGTTTATCAGACTGTCCAGCCAAGCCAATACACAATTGGGTTTATGAGGCTACATGCAAACAAGCCAATACAATGTTGGGTTTATCAGGCTACACATCCAAGCCAGCAATAGTTGGGTTTATCAGACTGCACACAGTCAAGCCAACATTCACATTAAGGACCAGCCAAGCCAACTAACAGATGGGTTTATCAGGCTACACAACCAAGCCATCACACTGTTGGGTTTATTAGGCTACTCAGCCAAGCCAGGATAACAGTTGGGTTTATCAGGCTGTCCAGCCAAGGATCACACATGGTCAAATGCACAACAAGACACAGCCAAGCCAACTACAGTTGGTTTTATCAGGCTGCTCAGCCAAGCCAATATACGATTGAGTTTATCAGGATGCCCAACCAAGCCAATATACCATTGGGTTTAGCATGTCGTTAGCCAATGCAATCTACCTTTGGGTTTATCAAGCTGTTAAGGCTATAGAAAGGAAGAATGGCTAAGCTAGTGGCTCATTCAAGAGCTAGGGACACTCCACAAGATCTATCTAGCCTGGCATCCACAATACCTACACACCCAACACAAGGAAGCATCCCCTTCTCTGTTACACGGTCCCTAGGGCTATGCCTTGATTTCCAGTGCTCTTCAGGGTATGCATAGAAGATTCACCAGCCACTCTTATCTTTTTGTGACGTTCCTCTCTGCACTAGGTTTATCAAGCCCATTTGGTGTCTCTTCCACTCCTAAGTCTTGCATACTATTCAGACCCAAACCAGGGTACACATCACAACAACCAGAAGGTAACTCAGTAACACAGGGCTCCACACTGTAACACAAATGACCAGGTTTGCATACCACTATGTAACACAGAGAAACACTGTAGAACGTGTAGCAATACTCTGTCAGCTTGCTTTGCGCCTGCAGGAAATGAAACACCTTGAACAACTTATTCTTCGACTTGGGATAGTGAACAATGAACAACCTCTCTTCCCCGACTCAGGAGAGTGAACAATGCATAATCCCTCAGAAGAATGTCAAATAATGGATAACATAATGGATCGAACTGACTAAGACATACTAGGCGACTCCATAAATGACAGGATGGGCACGCATCCCCATGATTCGATGTCTCTTCCACTCCTAATTCTTGCATACTATTCATACCCAAACCAGGGTACACATCACAACAACCATACCCAAACCAGGGTACACATCACAACAATGAGAAGGTAACTCAGCAACATAGGACTCCACACTGTAACACAGATGACCAGGTTTGCATACCACTATGTAACACAGAGAAACACTACAGAACGCATAGCAATACTCTGCTAGCTCGCATTGTGTCTGCAGGAAATGAACCAACCTGAACAACTTCTTCTCCGACTCAAGAGAGTGAACAATGAACAACCTCTCTTCCCTGACTCGGGAGAGTGAACAATGCATAATCCCTCATAATAATGTTGAATAATGGATAACATAATGGATTGGAATGACCAAGACATACTGGGTGACCCCGAAAATTATGGGATGGGCACGCATCCCGGTGATTACTTGCTTCAAAAGCAAGAATGCGGCTTCCCCAGATTGCAGGCTGCAGGATTGCTCAAACTGCAAGCTGGCTCAGTCACGAAACAGACTGCCATGCCTTTCTCTGCCCAAGACATTAACTGCCTCAACCGCTCTTCTGGAAGAATTGAATGATTGAGTGCAGGGGACACAAAGGTAGCTGAGTGTTTATGGGTTCCCCCATTGACATTTGGTCTCACCCTATTGGCTCAGGAGTTTGACTAACTCCCCTCCCTATTCCTTGTGAAATCATGCCCCTTCTCTTACGTTGCAGTGCATATCTAGTTGTGGTATTTTATTAAGTTGTATATTTACATGAAGACTTCAAAATATAATGTGTCTGACTTAGCACTATAACCGTCGACATCAACCTTGATCACCGATACACAAAACACCAAATCAATGGTAGGGCCTTGGCCTTGAGCTCCTCGCCATGATTTAAATACAATATATACAACATGTACAATTTCAATACCATGGGGTTAAAACCGGGGTGTTACACTCACCCTTAGGGCTAAGGGTTATTGTAAACTTATAAAACATAAAGAGAAAAAGGGAAGCAATTACTTGATACAGTCAAGTGTTTGAATGATTCTTACTATTTTTGGGCTATAAATTGCATGTAATCAGATAGATTGCTAGTTCATAAAGGGGTTTCATTGATAAAATATCCTAATCCAAAGGAAATATCGTAAATGTCCCTTCGCATAATCTATTTTTCCTAACCATAAAGATGGATGAAGATCCACGGCCTTCATGGAATTAAAAAAGCATGGGTCTCCAAAATGATAGGAACTTGTGTCTACACCACTCTTGGTTAGCGCCTTTATCTTGAAGCACATAATGAACAACAATGTCATTGATATAGTTGGAGGCTGTAGACTCTACATAGAATAAGTATTCATACTTTATATACATACTTGTCAAACATCAGTCTGCATTGAAGTTGTTATCCACACTGAAAGAAGTCAAACAATAAATATTTTTAAATCTAAGGTTGCATCATAGTTGTAAACATCTTTTTCACATTGTGCACACAAATATAAACTTTACCCCAAATACTCTCCTTCAATAGGCTTTGACAAAAGAGTTCAAAGTATACAAAGGTTTCCATACATAATGTTCCCAACCATTTATGTAATGTTTTGAACACCCATGGGATGTTGGTTAGGCTATTGATAAGCCAAATAATTGCATCCATAAAGGGCATAGAGTAGACATGGAACAAATCTATGTCAATGCCCAACCTTGTCGAATGTGTAGATATTAAGCCTTTACTTCTAAACTATGGTTACTAGGGTCTTTTGACCGTTGCCAAATATTCTTCAACAAAATGTTAAGGATTCAACAATTTTAAATTAAACTTTTATTTATATACTTGATGCAACACCAAACTTGAAATTCATATATTATTGCAACTTGCATGTAAATGACATTTTGTAGTGGTGGGTCACGAGTCCATAATCTATTATAATCTAATCAAAACAATGTAAACAATGTAGAGTGTGTTTATTTTTTTTGAAGATGGAAAAACCCTAATAACTTGGTTGTCAAATTGGCAATGAGGGCAATTATTATTGGCTACTATCTGCAAATATGAGTTGACCCATCACCATTATTCAAGGAAAACTAAGCCAATTGAAATAACCTACTAGTGATTCACAAATGGGTAAACTTCCACTTATAGCACATGCCTTTGGCCATTGGATGATTAACCTATTTTCTTACATTTGAAAAAGACGAAATCATAACCAACCAAAATCAATTTTATATTGAAAAATGTGTTATTATTTTGTAATTATTTTTATTAAAAATATCATATATAATTACAACTAATATGATATTCACATGCCATTCAATTAATCATTCATTCACATTAGTTTTGTTTTGTTTTAAAAATGGTTTGTAAATTATATTTTTGAAACATATTCAAAACGTTTTTTTTTAATTAGTGGTTCAACAATGTGAAGGGCTCCATCCACCCAAAGAAATAACAATGTGAATCAAGTCTAATTTCATTTAAAATTAATTTTTACGCCGAAGGCATTATTTAAGGGGTCGGTTCATTTGGCGGCTTCATCATTTGTCAACAACCTATGAGGAGTCGCCCCCTGTCCACTGCATAAAGGTTGACCTTATAATGGAGTCTCCAGATCATACACGTGATCCAAGTCTCATTCCAATCTCCATCTTCAAAGCTAAGTCTCGGTGTGATTAATCAATGAAGGCCACTGAGTTCGGATCATTCAGTTTCATTTGTTTTGATAACTAAATGAGGAGTTGCTTTCTTTATGGCAATTGCTCTACCGTTGCAAAGAGGAATTTATCGCTTTGTATAGCTCAGAAGCAATATTTGGGATCTTTTACAATGGGTATTTTCAGTGTTCTAGGTTAAATTCCGATGTGGTCTTGCAACTCATGCCTTGAAAACCAAAATAGAAACATCATGGCCAGTATTGTTTGACAGTAAAGCACAATGGACTACATGTCTTATGACAACTTGATTTTCTTTAGCATTGTTTATTGCAGCAGACACAATGTGTTTCTAGGAAGGAGATATTTGGTATAACTCTAGTTACTATTGTTAACCCCAAGAACAAATTATAAGGAGCATTTGATTGCTTAATTGCTCATGTTGTAGTTATTCTTACGCTTTGCAATGTTCTCAATTGGCCTCCATTTAAGCAAAATGATAATAGAGGTACCCAACTTAAAATATCTGCAAAACGTTACTCCTTGCTCCTATCCTCCTCGTAGGCTTGTATGGAAAACTTAGTAATTACATTTTAATTTATAAACAATCATATTCATAAAAGAAATATCAATCTTATTAATATTAACAGTGTACCAGAGAATTCAAAAAGTTAAACATGATGTCATTTAAATTTAAAGCATCGTTTTTATGGAAGTTGAGTGTTTATCAAATGACAATGTTTTCCATTTTTTAAGTAGAGCTTTAAATTTATGTGCCATACTTCCATTTAAGTGAGAAAATATATAATTCATGTGCCACAAGAACGTCGTGAGAAAATATATAATTTGGAGCTGTGGAGTAGAGTAAACCCTAGCTATGGATCGGAGTGGGAGCAGAGTAAACCCTAGATGTTTTGATGCAAACCCTAGCGGTTTTGCTGCAGGTCTTTCGGTATATCTCTACTATTACTGTTCTCCTAGCAGTTGGCTTATCGGTGGAATGGCCATAATTTTTTTTTTTTTCTGGAGTGGCCTTATTTTATTTTCTAGGTATTGTTGTTGTTCCTAGGTTCTTGTTTTATCCTTGGTGGGTGATTTTTTTCTCCCTGTTCCTAACTGTTGTGTTCCCTCCTGCCGTCGCTGCCGGTTTATTTGGGAGACCTTGTCATTTTTTCTTCATTCGTGTTCGGTGGAGGTCCAATGGGTTTTTGTATTAAAGCATGCCCTATTTATTTCGTATCGTAAAGTGTGATTACAAGCCCGTCGTTTTTGTGTTTATCACATAGAATGCGTTCTGCGGGGGTTTTGTGGGTCTTTCTCCCTTTGTCTCTGTCTATCTTTCAGGAGTTAAGTCTGTGGTTATCACAGACCTAGTACCAACCTATTGGAAAAAGTGGGAATTGGGTCTTATTATCTTTGTCTAGGTTGAAGCCTGACTAGGGTTTCAGATTGTCAGTGTTTCTCGCTGTCAGTTTCTATGGGTATTTTTGTTTTATCATTTGTCTCAGGCTTATGGGGTTCCACGGGTATGGCGCATCCTCCAATGTCATTTTTTGGCTTCCAAGCTAACCCTCAAGTGCGGGTGCACTGCTTGAAGTTGACTTTGGATATCTCGGTTCCCTCTACATTGGGAGAAGCTTCCCCTGTGGTCCCTCATGATGGGGTTTCGCCTCTGATGTCAGCTTGTCATCGTCCTTTGTTTTCGGTGCCGCTCTCATGGCTTGCATGGCTGACGTGTGGCAAAGCAGGATCCCATAACCCCGCCAAGCTTGTCTTTGAGAAAGTCAAGTTTGGGTGCCATGTTTGCGTTCTGGGTCGTGACGTTACCATTAATATGGTAACGTCCCTTTCTCAGCGTGCTCTAATCGGTTGTTTCGAATATGCTAAATTATCTCATGTGGAGATCTTGTCCTAGGTCAGGGACGTTTGGAAACCCATTCTGAAGGTTGTTCCAAAGGTTGTTACGTTGATTAATGGGTGAGTTTTATTTCAGTTTCTCACTATTCAAGACCGGATTTCCATCGAGTCTCTGTATTGGATTTTAGGTTTGGGGTCGTTGGTTCTTGGACAGTGGCATGTTGGTTTTGACCCGAGCACTGAGCGAGTGACGAATCGACACTTGTGGGTGTTGCTTCCTGATTTTCCCATACAGTGCTGGAATATCCAAGTATTTATGGTGGTGACTTACTGTATTGGCACATTTATCCTTATGGAAGAAGAACATTTACTAAGTTTTGATCGTTCCTTGCCACAGATGTTGGTGGACCTTGACCTATCGGAGGGTCTTCCTGTCGAGTTGGAAATTATTTGGGATGAGGGCTCTTTCACACAAAAGATTGATTACTGGAAGATTGCTTTTCATTGCCATAGATGCCGTCATACGGGACACTCCAAGTTCTTTTGTCCTTCTACAGGTTCGTCGGTTGGGGCTGTGCGATCTACAGTGGATGCTCTGGACCTGTCGGCAAAGGAAAACATTTTCCTGTTGCCACTTGATAAAAAGTATGCGCTGGATTTTGTTGGTAATTTCACCTCTAATGTCCCTCTCTTTTTGAAGTTTTTAGAACCGGTAAAAATACTTGGCTCTCTATCTTTGTTGGATGACATTGGTAGATTTTTGACCTCTCAATCTGTGGATAAATATCCTTCTATCTTTGCTTGTCCGTTGTCAGGTCCGGTTTTGGATGGGATTGGGGTGTTGTCGATCCTCTTGCCTCTGGGATTTTTTCTGAACAGGTGGTGGGCAGGGAACTTTTGTGTTATAAGGATTTCCCTCCTCTTTCTTGTCTACCTCTGGGTGATCTCAACATTGCTCTTTCACCTTCCTCACTAACTAATGAACCACTAAGGTTTTTTGTTCCACCTTCCCAGAATGTTGATTGTAATCCTTTGTTTTTGGATGATGTGGCACTATCCTCTCCGACCTGTCGGTCTTTCGACCCAAACCCTATCTATGCGTTGGTGATTCCCCTAGTACTGAGATTCTACCTCTTCCTACTGTCAATTGTGGTTTTGTGACTGTGCGAAAACAGAAGAAGCCCCTTAAGGGAATAAGGGGTCTTAACGAAGCTATCAGGGAGCAATCCTTTGTCAACCCTAGGGTTTCTCCCCTCTCTTCACGGGGTTTGACCAATTGTTCGTTGTCTACTTCTCCCCAGACCCTTAGAGCATGTGCGACCTCCTCTGAGGTTATCCAATGAACTTTATCTCTTTCAAAATCCATGGGCTGGGTGGGGGGCCTAAACGAGCCGCATTTAAACATATTTTGGATATTGTTTGTCCGATGCTTATTTTTCTTCAAGAGACTATGTCCCCTGGGGATGCTGCATGTGAGTTTTTTCTTAAACTTTGACCGAGTTGGTTTGTTAGTGCTATGGACGCCTGTGGTAATTCCAGGGGCACGTTGGTTGGTTGGAATCCTGTATTAGCTGACTTTAGGGCCTTCAAAACTTGTGTTGGTCTTCTTCTTAAAGGGAGGCTCAAAGGCTTTAAAGCCCATGTTCATTTGTTGAATGTTTATGGTCCTTATTCTCAAAGGGTTTCTTTCTCGGATATATGGAGTCAAATCCTCCGGTCTATTGTCTCTTCCTCATCTCCTTTTAGTTGGTAATTTGAAATTTACTTGGTTGGCCGAGGAAGTTTGGGGATTTGGCCTTCCTATTGAGCCAATGCTGGATTTATTACGTTCTATCTTTGATGAGGCTTGTCTGGTGGACATAACTCCGGTGATTTTGTCTCTGACTTGGTCTAATGGAAGGTGTGGTGTTGCAGGTATTGCAAAGTGTCTGGATAGATATTTTATGTTGGATTCTTTTTATGATTCCTTGGGCTGCTTCAAAAGTTGGAATCTCTCTTCTAGCTTCTCTGATCACAAAGTCATTGTTCTTCAGTTCGACTTTGCAAAAAGCAAGGTCTCTTATCCGTTCAAATTTAATCCTATTTGGCTTATTGTTAATGATTTCAATGTTTTGATTAAAACACAGAGGGAGTTACTTCAAGAGGAGGTCCCATCACACTACTCCCCATCTCAGTCTCTTCTATTCAAATTAACTAAGTTGCGTCCCTTGGTCAGAGATTGGGAAAGAAAGGGAAAAAAGAAGGATGATAATGCTCTCTACTCTATTGAGAATGAGATTGGTTGATTTGAGGACGATCTGGGTGGTGTCATGTTCAGTTCTGAACGATCTATATATATCAATGATCTTTTCCATCAAAAGCAGGTCATTCTAGCCCATAAAGAAGAGACTGTGTGCCAGAAGAGTCGGGTTATCTGGCTCCAAGCTGGTGATGAAAATTCTAAATATTTCTGCAATTTTGCTAATCAGAGGAGGATTTCAAATTCGATTTGGGAATCCGTGGATGAAGATGGTGTATTAGTTACTAATCAAGACTCTATAAAGGATAGGGTTGTCTCCTAGTTTTCCAATTTATACAAGAATCCGAAGACATCATACATCTCATATCAGTTGAAGGTTCTTAAGCTCTTTCCGACTATGCTCGACGTGGAGGATTGTGATATGCTTGGATGTCCTATTAATTTTAATGAGGTCGAACTTACCCTTAAATACTTTGCTAGAGATAAGAGCCCTAGGCTCAATGGCTGGACAATAGAGTTTTATTTACACTTTTTTGAATTGTTAGGTCTTGATATTATGGCGGTCATTGAAGAGACCAAAGTCTCAGGGATCATTCCTGACAGTCTTAATACTACCTATTTGACTCTGATTCCAAAGGTTGACAGACCTTCTTCTTTTGTTGAGTACAAACCGATTGATTTATGCAATCTTTTGTATAAACTTATTACCAAGTTTATTGCTGACAGGATGAAAAAGGCTCTAGATAAGGCTATCTACGCTGAATAGTTTGGTTTCCTTTCGGATAGTCAGATTCTTGATGCGGTTGGGATTGTGCAAGAATCCCTTCATTCGATTAAGCAAAAGAAGATTTTAGCGATGGTCTTGAAACTTGATTTGGAGAAAGCTTATGATAAGGTTGATCGATCCTTCTTACACTTGATTCTCATTCAAATTGGTATTCCTCTTAATATCATTCTGTGGATTATGTCCTGTGTTAATAATGCCTCCTTTGCAGTTCTTGTGAATGGCTTGCCCTCAACCTTTTTAAAAGGGACGTGTGGCATCAGACAGGGATGTCCCTTATCACCTTGTCTCTTCCTATTAGTCATTGAAGGCCTGAGTCTTCTCCTTAATCAAGCAAAGGAGGGAAAAAGGATCAAAGGTGTGAAGGTTTCGGGGACCATTTTTATTATTCATACACTTTTTTGTTAACGATGTCATTATCTTTGGGAACAGGAAATTTGATGAATGGAATTGCATCAAAGGACTGACATATCTCTTCTGTCATGCTGCTGGAATGTCCTTTAGTATTTCCAAGTCCTGTTTTAGACACTGTGGGATTGATGATAACTCTCTGCATTATATCTTGAATCTTTTCACTATTCATAGTCATTATTTGGATGTTAGTTTATCTTATTTAGTTTTTTTCCTCAGACCCAATGCCTATAAACATACTGATTGGGATTGGCTCTTAAAGAAAGTCTACCATCGTATGGGTAGATGGACGTCAAACTGGCTCTCTCTGGGTGGTCCTAAGACTTAATCACCTTTGTCTTGCAATCGTTGCCTATATATTGGTTTGCTCTGTTTCGAGTTCCTGCTAGTATTTTGGTGGAGCTTCATAGACTGTTCTTTTGGTTCATATGGAGGGGAACACAAGACCTTGCCAAGTTTTATTTGGTGGATCGGGAGTCTTTATCTATGCCAAAGTCCTGTGGTGGCTGGGGTTTTAAACATCTGTGTTTATTCAACATTGCCCTTTGTGCCAAAAGCCTCTGGATAGGATTGATGATGTCTAACTTGTGGTTCAGAATCCTCAATTCCAAATATATGAAGACACTACCTCCTCCTTCTTGGTTGTGTTCTCTGAAGCTCTCTTCATCTCAAGCCTCTACTATTTGGGTTAGTCTATGTTCAGCTCCTCCTTGTATTTTACATGATCTATGTTGGAAGGTGGGCAGAGGTAGTAATACTTCTTTAGGCCTGGATCAAATTGTTGGGATTGGTCATGTAAAGTTTTCTTGGGAGCTGTTGTCTTGTCTTCATGCTAAAAATATTATTGTTCTCAAGCAAGCAGCTATCAATTGTGAGGATCCTTCCTCTGGTTGGTTGTCAACTCTATCCTTGGGTCTGTCTAGTGTGAGTGCTTTGGAATGCGAAGACTTCACCTCCTCGTTGTGGGAGGCAGGCATTTACTTATTTGATCTTTCTGATATCATGGTTTGGTCTGGCAACTCTGAAGCTGGTTCTGTCACGGCTCGTTTGGCATATTCATCTCTTTTTATATCTAACAGAACTTATCGGTCGGTTTGGTGGCATGTTACGTTGTGGAAGATGCGTGTCCCGTCAAAAGTGAAATGCTTTATGTGGCTTGCTCTGAAACATAAGATATTGACATGGGATTTGTTACAGAGGCGAGGTTTTCAGAGCCACAGCAGGTGTATTTTTGTAAGTTAGCGTCTGAGTCTGTTGAGCACCTTTTTTTATTTCTGTCCACAATTTCGAGGACTGTGGTCTCTTCTGTGTGTTGTGTGGAGATGCAATTGGACTTGGAGTGCTAGTAATTTGTCTGATTTTCTTTTAAGGGTTGACGAGCATTCCATTCTCACTATTGAGATGGATTTTTTGTGTATTTGGGAGTTCTGGTGTATGAGGAATCGTCATATATTTCAGATGATTCCTATAGACTTGGGTTGATCGGTCCATAAGGTTATGTCTAGTCTTGACACAGTTATTGGAAAAGGCTCTTATTCTAAGACTCACATCATTCAATTTCCGGAGTAGAATGTTGGTGATAGGGCTAGTTTCTTTGATGGGGTCGAACAACTTGGATCGTGCGATGTTGGAATGGTTATTCAACTCGAGGTGAATCATTCTTTATGGATTTGTATGAATGTTGGTAAGGGGACCAACACTCGTGCTTAGATTTTGGCACTCTGGGGTCTTCTGTTGTTTTCCAAAGCTCATGGAATTGAGCTTCAGATGGTTCTGAGTGACTCCAAAGTCATTATCGATTGGGTTGTCAATCTCCACAGGTTGCAGTCTCTTAGTCTCTCTCACTGGCTTGGGAGAACTAGGACTTTACTTGGATCATTTTTGTCGTTGCCATTTCGAAACATTTTCCGTGAATTTAACTCTCAGGTTGATTCATTATCTAAATAGGGTATTGGTATGGCTTCTGGTTTGCTTTTCTAGAAGGAGCTCCAATCTGGTAGAATCATTGCTGAAGGATCTATGCACAACTACTAGTTTTTGCCTTCTGAAGTATGGATCCTTGTGGAACTTCTTTGGATCTTGTGTTGATGGGGACTTCTCTTTCTGATTACTTCTATGTGCTTTGATAGCTATGTAGAATTTTTGTTATCTGTGACAAGCTAAATTTTGAACTGTCAAGCTTGTTTTGTACTGCATCCTTGTCATCTTTGATGTTGTAGTTTTGATGTCTATTTAGACTACTTTGATTTATGTTACATTCGATACATTACTGTAAAAATACTTTTTGAAATATATATTTGTTATTTTTTACATAACTTTATATAATATAAGGTTATCTTTTTCCTTGTGAAAATATATATATAATTTTATGTTTCACATTAAAACTGTTTGGTTTAACTTCTTTAAAATCATTCCACTTTATAAAGTGAACTTTTGTTTTTGTTTACTTTTGAGTTGGTTAAAAAGATTAAAATTTTTATTATATATTTAGTGTGAATAAAAAACTCGTAAATTTTAATATTGTACAAATGGTTTTGACCATTAATTTTAACTCTTTGAATCAACTATCTTTGCTTACGATTGGTTTTTATGAGGATAAGCAAACTCTAGGTAAATTATTGAAAGAGATGGGTATGGTGAATGATTCACTTCGTAAGCAAATGGAAGAAAAGTTTGAGCAAGGCTTATACGTTGTTTTTTGAATGAGCAAGTTATAACTGTTTTTTATTGAAATTATGGAACTCATTTCAAAGCAGTATAAGAAAAGCTCTTTCATGTAATTTTATATGAAATGCAGTTGATTTTATGATGATATTTATGTTTTTGTTGAAGATCATAATCTTTTTGAAAATATGACTACTTCTATTGCCACTCTCAGCATGCATCAAGACTAATGCAGAAGTTAAAGATAGGGCAAGTTCAACATTCTCAAAATGATGTCACGGTTTCGTTTGGTTTCCACGTAAACATATGAAAGATTATTGGTACACCACCTCTTGAATGTCTGCCATTTATGCCCAAACAAACATTCTTCTTTGCTGGAGGATATCATCAATGTGTTTTTCTCCTTGCTAATTATAAAGGGTCAAAAAAGTATACGAATAGTCAAACCAAAAAAGTTTGTGTTAATGCACTTGTGTTAGAGTTTCAACAAATATCCAAAGGCTATGATCTTGATTTCACAAAGCTCAACAATGTCCACTTCATTTCTCTTCTAGAGAATTATGCATGGTCAACGTCACATAGCTATACATACTTAAAGAAGTGTATTCAGGTTTTTCTTGCTGAAATTCAAAAGTTCAATATTCAATCCAAGCTGAATGAATTAGAGGAGAAAATCTTGCAGAATTTTCTACACATTCTATTAGAGTAGTACAATTTTATTCCATATTTAAGGAACTTGGAATTTGCATAAAGGAAGCATGTTGCAACTCATAAAACTCATATTGGAATACATACGTTCCAACACCTACAACATCAGTTGGCTAATTTTTGGGGTAGGAAGAAACTCCTTTTTGTAGGCTCGAAGATTAAGTTTCATTAGATAGATGAGGTGGCCTCAATATTCATCATTAAAAGCTTTGGAAAGCCATCTCACCCAATTATGTTTGAAGAAGACATTATGTTGAGGTCGACATTTGAAGGTGACAAGACTGTAAAGGCAAGTTCTTTTGCCCACTAGAAAACATGGAGCTATAGAGAAACACCCTGTAGTGTCAAGTGAGCAAATATGGAGTTATAGAGAAACACCTTGTAGTGTCAAGTGAGCACTAGCATTTTAAAGCAAATGAAGAGCTTTGGTCAACTTATTATAAACAAACTACAAAACGACCAATAGGGAGATTTCATAATTGAGAAATGACCTTTTGGGTCTTCCTAGTTGCTAGCGCCAAGTTAGACCAACTAAACAATTTCAATTCTTTTGACATGAAGAAGTTTCTAACTTATGGTAGTCTTGATATTATTTGGTTGAAATACATTATGGGAAATTGAACCTTTTACTCGACTTGCATAAATATTAATTACAATGGAAAATAAAGTTTAATGTTCTTATACTTAATGAGACTATCATAAGTGTCAATTTTTTCCATTAACGAATGGAAAAATATTTATGTGTGTGTGTGGAAAAGAAGAATTCAAAAAAACATGCTACCAATGTTTAGGAAGGATATGTTACCCTTTCGCTTAAGAATGGACAGCTTCAAGTGCATTGTTAATCTAGGCTTTTAGATATCCACTGCGTTAAAGTGCTTAATTCGACATTTATATCCAGTAGCCTAGATCAACAATGTCTTACCATTGTGAAAAGCATACACAATCCAACTTTAAGTGCAACTATTTAAAATTGAACATGAATACTTTTTGAGTAAAACAAGGAAAAAATATCCCAAACTAAAAAAAACGACTTAGACAAGTTCAATTCAAAGTCGATGCATTGCACTAAATACCCTCTTACTCAAACCCTTTTGAATTTCAACGATGTGATCTTGAGAAAGAAAAATTGAAAAAGGTTGCATATTTGAAATCTTGAGAGTTGCTTGTTTTGGTCCATGACGAATAACATAATAGTTTGAAATTATACATGTCCCGAAAAATAGGACCAATCCTATTTGCACATTTAGAAGGGATTTTGATTTGGTATCATTTGATGAACACGCCAGATTCTTTGCTTTATAAGATGCTCTAGGATCTAAGGTTTTAATATACAAGTTTAATGATTCATTTAAAAATATCGATTGGATAGATGTGGAAACCATACTCAACTTGTTTTATAAAAGCACAAATATAAAATGGATGCAATATGTTCCCGGGAAAATTTAATTTCTATTAGTCGATGACATAAAAAATGCAAAAGGTCTACTTTCTGCTGAAAAAGTGAATGAATATCTCAAATATTGATTCCTTTCCTTGAGCTCAACGTTGAAGAAAATATTTAAAAAGATGGATAGGAGCAATGGTTGTGTTGCTTTAGATTTGTCCAAAAAAATAGTGAAAGGAACAAGCAATGCTCCTTTTATCTTCAAGTGTTTACAATGTTGATATCTTCATGATGTCAGTTTGGATTCACCTAATTTAACATTGCAATTTTTTTGGAAAATGTAGGACATTCAAGTGTCTTCCTTATCAAGAACCACACAAATTTAAAATTTGTATAAAAAACCACACATGTTTAAAACTTTTAAGTTGTTTGACTATTTCCATCCATTCTTTATAGCTTTTAGACATGTAATCAAGACCAATTTTTTGTCCCTTATTTAAAACTTAGTATAAGAGAAATGTATAACATTAATATCTTATAAATAGAAAAAAAAACTTAAATTTTTAATATAAAAAATAAATAAAACAATTAATAAATACAAATAAGTATATAAATATTTTAAAATTTATTCTTTAATATATTTTTATTTTTCTAAATATTTATAAAACATTAATTTTAAATAAATTAATTAAAAAAACTTATTAATATGAAACTAAATCTTATTATAAAATATATCACTATAAGTATAATTTAAAATACATAAATGAAAAACTATTAAAAGTAAAAAATGATTCATGAAAATTGAAAAAGTATCATTAAAAATTATTCATTAAGATAAAGTTATGAAAATTGAATTTTTTCCTTGGAAAAAGAGCATAATTTTATATCATCCAAAGAGAAACAAAATTACATTTTGTAGATATACATTTCTGCATATTTTGAGTAAAAACAAAAAATATCACCAAAGCATGCGTTGAGAAAATTTCAGACCCATATCATACAAAGAAACCCAAAAACAGTAAAAACTGTCATATAAGCATGTGCAACTAGTTCATTGTCTCAACAGTTTCAGTCCCAAAACTATCCAAATAATGCGACCCCGTATTAGTAGACAGGTACAAAGACCATATATCATGTCTAAAAACATATTCATCCCATTTAATAAAACTGTCCAAAAGAAACACCAACAAAATCATGGCTGCCCGTAGCAGACAAAAAAATGAACCTTGTCACATATCACAACCTGTAATACAAGCCTTTCCCATAAAGGTTGTCCGACATACTATTCTGGAAACTCCACAAAGACATAATGCAAACAAAAAAGAATAGTAGTGTTTTATTGAGGAGTTGCATCCTCAATAAAAGGCCGATAAAAATACTCATAAAATGTGTTTCCTACTTGTTCTTTAATCTTCCACTGGCCCGTAGCCAATGGAGACCCGCCTTCGATGCATTGCCCGCTTGGCAATTGTTTTCTCTGTAGACATGTTCGCATGAAAAAGAATCATATGAGTCAATAACTGCTAGTATGGATAATAGAATGTTCTCGAGTCTCAAAGCTCTGCAATGTTGAATCCTCTTAATCCAATTTAACGCATTTAGCGAATCACGATAGACCTTTAGTGATCTGCATCCTTTCTCTACTGCAAAAATGAGTAGTAGTTTTAAACTTAAGAGTTCTGCAAAATTGTTGCTACCCTCTCCTAGCCCCATCATCAACTCAAAAGAATGATTTCTTTGCTAAGTAGAGTATCCCCCCCCCCACCATGATTTTTTTGCTAAGTAGAGTATCCCCCTTCCCCACAAAGGTTGTTTTGTGATGCTCCATAAAAAAAAACCATGGAGCAGTTCTATCAATATCTAGTGCCAAAACCTCCCGCTGCTTTGACACCTTGATGTGTGGTGGAAAAGCATGAATAATCCCACAAGTGAAGCTAGCAGTGATAAATGGAGTGCTCCCTTTTTCGTTGAAGATAATGTTATTCATGGCCAACCATACACCCCAAGTCACCAACAAGGGTAGAGCTGTCATGACTTCCAAAGTTTATGTCCTCCTCTAGTTTTCCCATGCCAAAACTACCGAAGCCCCTTCCCACCTGCACTCCAATCCCAATCCCAAAGTCTTCACACATTCCTTCCACACTTCCTTGCAGTATGGACACCTAAGAAAAAGATGAGTCACGGACTCCCCTTCAGCCCTACACAAAGCACACCACCCAGGTCCCTGAAAACCTCTCTTTTGTAGATTATCCCAAGTGGGGACCTTGTCTTCTAAAACACACCACATAAAAAGTTTGGTTTTTGGTGGGCTCTAAATCTTCCACAATTTCTTCCACCACCAAACTAACCCTCTCTCAAAACCAAAGGCACTGAGCTTTAAATACCCCTCTTTGGAGTATATTTCTCACCTGGACCCGAATCCCAAATGAGCACATCCTCTCTATCCCGAAGTTATACCTGAGTTTGGTTCAGAACCCCAATATAGCATGCCAACTCCAGTTTCTCCCGTTCGGGTGACTCAAAAATGCTAGCCGGCTTCTAGGACTGGGACCATCGATTTTCCTGTACTGGAGCAGCTAGTTGAGAGAGATAGTAAATTTCTCTCTATCTTAAGGACTCCACCAAGTTTTCAGTAAGTCTATGTTGTTGATTGCATCCCACCCAAGGATCCTCCCTGACCCTCATCTTCCTCCCATTCCCTATATTCCAAGCCAAACTATCTTCAATGACATCAAAGGACTTAACCACCACCTTCCAAATGACCGAGCCAACAATGTGTGATTTGGTATTCCTCCACAAATTCAAGAGCAATATACATCTGAACCATAACCCGAGTCCACAAAATCTCCGCTTTTAATAATATCCATCCTCCCTTTGCTGCTAAAGCCTTTGAAATGTTTTTGAGTCCCCAACCTACCAGTCCTTTGGGCATTGCAATCCTCTCCCACTGGACCTAAGGGGTCACCTACACATCCTTTTTCCCACTCCATAAAAAACGAAATCAGATCTTGCGTGCCTCTTCTAGAATGCCTTTTGGTATCCAAGCAAGAGACATCCAATAAACATGAATTGCTTCAAGGACATCCTTTACTAATACAAATCTACCAGCTCTAGAGAGCCATTTATGACTCCAAATTTTGAGGCATTTTTCCAGCATTTCCAACAGCCATTTCCAATCCTTCTTTTGATAGTCATTTGGTTTTAAGAAGAACCTAAGATACTTTAGCCCTCCTTCCAGCTCTTATAGATGATATGGGAAATTTCCATAAATGTGTCGTAGTTCATCAGCTCGGAGCCTATGTGTAGACAATGTAGACTTGCCAGCATTGATTTCCATTCCAGTTGTTGTTGCAAACAGAGCCAAAATCTTTGAGATGGTATCCACATCTCAAACCGAGCCAGAGCATAATATTAAAATGTCGTCCACAAATAATAAATGTGTTATCTGAAGATGTTGAGAAATCTGAATCCCATTCAAGTTTCCCCCCCTACGAGCCTCCCTTAAAGACCTACTAAGTCCTTCTGCCATCAAGTGAAAGAGGACATCCCTGACGAAGGCCTCTTTCAACATGAAAAAAAGGTGAGGCAACTCCATTTATCAATACCGAGAAAGAGACTATAGTGATACAAATCATGAGCCACCTAATAAAAGAAATGCCAAAACCAAGATGAGTTAGGAGCATACGGATGTATAACCAAATTACCTTATCATAGGCTTTAGAGAGGTCGATTTTGAGAATAGATCCTTTGATGTTTTTGGTTTTCATGCTATGGAGACCCTCCTGGGAAACCCCAATGGCTTCGTGAATCTGTCTCCCCTCCAGAAACCCAAATTGTTCAGTTGTGATATGTTCAGATAAAATACTCTTCAATCTACGAGCAATCACCTTTGAGACCACTTGGTATATACAATTACAAAGAGAGATGGGCATGAAATCATTCAAAGATGGTGGATTGTCAACCTTAGGAATCAGAGCTATAAAGGTCAAGTTAAAACTGGTTGGGATCCTACCAGTAATACGGGTATCCTCCACCACCCTCAGTAAATCACCACCCATGAGATCAAAGAGCTCAATGAAAAATTCAATGGTCCACCCATCGAGTCCTGGGATTTTGTCCTTCTAGAAGCTTTGAAGAACCACCTTGAGCTCCTCTTCAGTAACTTCTTCCATCAAAGCCATGTTATCCTCTTCCTCCACAAACCAGGGGAATAAATGTGCAATACGAATAATCTCTGCAATAGTCGTCTGGGCTGGAGCTCGAAATAAATTCTGAAAATGTTCTACCCCTGTCTTGGCCGTGCCTTCAAAGGAATCATGGCATAGTCCCCGATCAGCCACTAAGCTCCAGATTGTATTTGAAGCCTTCCTTCCCCTGGCATAGCATGAAAAAACTTTGTATTATCGTCCCCGCATTCCAACCAGGTAGCCCTGCTTTTTAATCTCCATGTCTCCTCCCTTTCTAGTAAAAGAGTGTTCCTTCTCCTCTCCAATCTAGTCAGTGATTCTTTGTCCAACTAGGTCAGCATACCCCCCTCCTTTTCCAAGGTCTCAACAATTTCTTGTTTTATCTGTTTTAGTTCATGATCTTCCCTGCATCTCTTATCAGTTGCCCAGTCTTTTATAGATGCCTTGATATTATGAAAATTCGCAACAAACTTAAATGCTGCAGAGAGCCTACTATCCGGATCATAGGGGGCCCAATGATTGGTGATCAACATACGGAAAGTGTCATCTTTAAGCCAAGTCTTGTTAAATTGCAGAGGGTTGGGAGGTTTTATAGGCCCATTCCTATATTCCAGAAAAATGGGTAGATGATCTGAGTTCCCCCCACCTCCCACCCACTAACGAATGAAATGATGCATGTCCACCATCTTTTCAGTCACCAGAAACCGATCTAGCCTCTTAGCTATATGCCCCTCCCCACATCTGTTATTTTCCCATGTGGGTTTGAGCTTAGTAGGTTCAATATCCAACTAGTTTCTCTCTACCAACTTATGTGTGAAATATTTCGTTAGAAGATCTATGCGGGCATGTGGCCCCCAAACCTCGGCCTGCCCCAGAGAAAGGTTTAGATCCCCCCAAATGATCACCATATCGCCCCTCAGTATAGAATTATTAAACAAGTTATCCTAGAATGGGATCTTGTTCAGGTACGACCCATAGACATTAAAAACATTGACTGGCTCCCCATGAACCAGAGCCTGAAAAGTCATTCCAAGAACATAAGTCATTCCCTGGATATTCAGAACCCTAACCATTTGAGCATTCCAGCCCATGGCTAGCCCCCCAGCGCGTCCGAGGACATCCAACGTCTCGAACAACCATCTTGGGAACCAACTTTCCAACTTACTTTTTACCACATCACCTATCCCTAAAGTTTCCTGCACCATAACTACATCAGGGTGTTCCAAATCTACCACCTTCCTGAGCGCTGATATTTTTGGGGACCAGCAAGACCCCGACAATTGAAGGACATGATCTTCATCGGTGACCCTTCTTCTGGGCATGCACTACTCTAAGTGCCCGTTTAATTGACTGTTGTTTTCCTTCCTGTAAATCCTTCCGTGCTCTAGACTGTGCTTTTGCAAATGAGGATATTCTGCCTCTCCCACGGGAGGATGGGTATGTTAGTTTCCCCAAACCCCCCGAAACCCCCTTTGAGCTTGACCTAAGAAAATACCCAGAGTCTGTTGACCCCTGTGGAGAAAGAGGTGACCGAGACCCCCCCTCACAAGGGTCCAAAACCATATGTGAAACATGATCCTCAATCAATGTAGTAGAGACGGGTGTGGAGACCTCTAAAGGTCGGTGAGTAATGGTTAGGTTTTTTAATTTTTCCATCCAATCCATCCTTGACATATTTAAATAACTAGTAAATAAATTTATGGATGGAGAAAGGGTGAAAGAAGAGGTACCCAAAGGGAAAACCCCATGCACAGAAGCACCCACCCAATTGTTCACTTCAATCATGGGAAGGGATGTCGATATCGCCTCCACATGTTTGCTGACAACTGCTTCAAAGCCCTCTTGTAACGTCGGTGACTTAGGAGAAGGCGGGATAGGACCCCCACTCTCAGAGCTGGACCCTTTTGTTCTTCGATGTTTCTCACAACCATTGAGAATGTGCACCCCCAGACTGCAATCGACCGTCGAATGGCCATAGGCATGGCATCGTCGACACCTAAAGGATACATTTTCATAATCCAACCGCTGATTAAACTGTGTCTCACCCCAAGACAACTGTATATATTCAGCCAAACCCTCCTGGATGTTGATATTCACCAAAAAACGAGCCACCCAACATTGTTTTGTAATCTTGTAGGTTAAATCCGCTTCCAAGAAAGACCCCAAAATGTTACCAATGTTGATAAAATGCTCCTCAGTCCTGTACTGCCGTGGCAGCCCCCGGAGTCGGACCTAGAGAGGCACCACATCCACCCGCTCCCTATTGGCATCAAAAGATGGGATCCATGGTTTTAACAACACATGATTTTATTCCAAGGACCAATTTTTGTCCAAAACCCACTGCACATGTTCGTGTTGTTTGAAATTAAAGGCAAACCAACCATGGGTGAGTCCCTCCAATTCCGAAACCCCCCCTAGGGTCTCCGACCAGCAAGTTTTCGCCCACTTTTCAATCACCTACAACGAGCAATTTTTCCCTATAACACGCCCCACCACATAGAAATTCGCCATATGTTCAAGTTGTTCCCATCCAATATCCTCCCCAAGCGCGTAATTGTAGCCCGTCTGCCTCTTTTTCACCCAGGATTTCCTCCGTTTTGATGCACCCTTGCTGCCAACCTTGTCGTCTGTATTGTTATTCCCAAAACGAGATCCGCCTTGCAAGGAAGTATCCAAGCCACCAACCACAACTTTCGGCGCCTCAGCCCGCAAACCCCCACCCCCGGGGTTGCCCACCGCATGGCGACCAGCATGGCCATCACCTCAAATCCAACCCAAAAACTTACATTTTAAAGAGAAAACCAATTGTTACGTATTTTATTACAAAAAAATTACAATAAAAATGTTTTAAGTTTAATATTTATTTTCAATGAAAAGAGCTTAATATTTTATTTGGTGTACAGGTTGTAAAATTCTCCGTGGGCTGTTTCGATTCAATTTTAGTTAAACAAGTTGTTCTTGGAGTAGAATGCGCGTTGGAGTAAATGAATCTCTAATTAATGATGTGTGAAAACATCGATTTTATGGAATAGGTTATGCATTTAGTTGGTAAAGTAAGTAGGTTGTTTTTTATGGATTTGATTAATCATTTCACGTTTTGGATTTTTCTCATTATTATTTTTTTTATTTTGATCACTAAAAGGCTTTTTAAGTGTTCTAAGAATATATAAAATATATTCAATACATTTTGGTTGATGAGATAAGCTTCATAGAGTTTAAATTGTTCGTATCCATAAATCCTAAGGATTGACATTAACAAGGTCAACCATTGACATTGGTAACATTGAACATCAAGGCTTGACCTTCATGGCAATGCCACACTACAACGTTATAAGGAATGCAAAGAGCACCATCATTCTTCTTCAATCTCTATGCAAAGATGAAATGAACTTCATATATCTTCACTTCGAAAAAAGGATGAAGCATGCCAAAAAGGAAGAGGCACGCCTTCTATAATCAAGAATATTGCACCTTCTGCGGATAGAAGTTGTTCCTCTAGTCTGAATGGTTCAGATCTAAAACAAACGAGTGAACGACAAAGGATGAAGACCTTCCCTGAATGTCGTAGACACTTGGAATGTTGCTTCGATAGTGAACCTGTGTACTTGCAAACAGATCAAACATGCAAACACGTCAAAGCTACCAGAAAATCATCTACTTATCCATGTTAGTGACTAAGGAATCTAACAACATGTACATGTGAAATCAAAACAACAGTAATGTGGGACAAAAATCAGCTTTGCATTAAAAATGTATGGAGAAGCTTACAGCCATTGCCTTAGTGTCAACAAGCATCTCCACGAAACAAACACTTCATCCCCATAAGCTCCAACTTTGCTCTCTATGCTCTCCAATGGCTTGGGCTAAGTGGTCAATCCAACAACATAACAAGACCTCTATAGTTCTCCCCCTCAACTATGGACATGAGCTTGTATTTATAAGGCTCAATGGATAGGAATAGTTGATAGAATTGTGGGTGAGGTGGCTCTAAGATCCTACCATGGGGGATCTCGAGCTCAACTGACCCATAATGATAGTGATAAGGGAGGACATGAGGCTCATGATCTAGAAGCCTCGAGAAACTTCTCTTTTTCCCATTTTACCCAGGGTACCGCTTTTCTTCTCTTATGACAGAGCGGTTTAGATGAGAAACGCTTATGGACCAAAGACCATAGGCGGTGGCATCGCTTATGGAAAACATGATATAGGCGGTGCTGAGCAAGGTACTGCTCATGGGCCACAGGGAAAGCGCGGTGCTGAGTTTTTTCATGTAGAATTGACAAACAGAGTAGGTTTCCACTCTAAGTGCTGGGATTAAGGGCAAACATGGAAGTTAAGGGTCTTATCACATGGTGGTGACAGGATTTGGGTATAACACCTTCATTCTCTATCTCTTTCACACTTAAAATTGCAACCTTCAATCCTTGTACTTCCTTTACCAAATGAAAAAACAAAGTTGATTGCCAATATAATTAAAGTGAAACTTGAAATTAATGTACATTTCATTTTAATTGCCATCAATTACATGGATTTTTTATTAATTGTTTATTATTACTTGCAACATAGTTTCCTTTCAATCTTATCGACAACTAAACTTATCATAGATTCACTAACACATAAAATTATATTATCTACATATAACTTTATCTCATTTATAATATATGAAAGTTTTCTAGGATATTTTTTACGACATATGAAAGTTCTCTCGGATGTTTTGGATTCAGTGGTCAGTGCTTAGACGTATACTAGTTAATATTTGAATCATTGTAAATTTAATTTCCTTCACAAATTAAAAGATTAAAACCGACCTAATTTCGTTTAATATTTTAATCTTTATAAATTTAATTTCCTTTCAAAATTTAAAAATTAAAACTGACTTTAATTTCCTTTCAAAATTTAAAAATTAAAAGTGACTTTAATTTCCTTTAATATTTTAATCCTTATAAATTTATTTTCCTTAAAAATTAAAAAATTAAAACTGACATTAATATCCTTTAAAAGTAAATAAAAAAAACATGAATCTCCTCGTCCTCGATCCTCGTGATTAGAGTCGTGACCTTAATCTGAGATTTTAATTTAGGAAACAAATGTGCAAGTAGAAAAATTATTAATACTCATCCTAAGAAAAACCCTGTATAAGTCTCGGAAAAACCTGGAGTCGCAGAAACACCTGTCTAGTGTTTTCGCACCAGTCTTGGCCCTAGACGTCTGCAGTTCAAATCCCGCAGCGTAAGAGGACCAAGTCTTCTGTAATATATATATTGTCCCTGCGATGCTGGGCCCATACATACGGGTCGCCTGGTCTGCGTCCCGCGGGGTTTTACCATCATCAAAGACAAATTCAAAATATTACAATAGTATTTTCGGCCGGACTGGCTCCAGCTCCTGGTTCTCCAGGAGAAGTTTTTCTGCGGCTGCCCCAGCCGTCGATCAGGCGGACAGTGTGGTGGATCCTGCCAGAATTAGAAACGTTGCTGTCATAGCTCATGTCGACCATGGCAAAACTACTCTCATGGACAGATTACTGCGGCAGTGCGGTGCAGATGTTCCGCGTGAGCGTGCCCTCGACTCCATCAACTTGGAACGCGAGAGGGGAATAACCATTGCCTCCAAGGTCAGAACACCCCCACACAGTATCGATTTTTTGAGGATTTTGAATGTTTATTTGTTTTTAATTTGTATCCTTACTGGTTCTAGAACAGTATTTGATCAGCTATCAGCTAGCTTTACACTGATTATTTGTCTGGGGAAAGTAAATTTAGATAAATTTAACTGTTTTATGCCATTTTTATACTTGACTCTGCATTGTCCCAGGGCGGCTTCATTGCCTCAGCATGGTTCTGCTCAAGCAGAGATTTTATTTTATTTTATGTTTTGGCTAAGTGTTTCCTTTAAACTCGAGAAGCACTATATTGGACCGAATGCGATAGGCACTCCAACCAGTCCTTTTTTATTGGCTCTCGAAGGTTGAACCATTAATCATAAACACTTTTACTCAGCTAAGCTACTGCAACAGCGGGCACTCTTATGTCAAAATCACTCACAACTTGCATCTGGCCCCGAATATTTATTTGTGCCTCCGGAGGCTTTGGAAGTTGTTGGGTGGCTTGACATGCCATGCTCACCACCGAACAATTGCCCATTAGTGCTTCATTGGCTGTGCACGGACCTTTTAGTAAACTAAATTAAGTGTCTTTTTTCAACTCGAAATAAATGAAATTCCCTCAATTTCCTTGAAGCTATCGCATTCAGTCAACACTGTTGTTCGTCATTGAGCAAGGCCTTCTTCAATCAAGAAATCCTGTTAACACTTTTGTTCTCATTGTCACCCGGTGGAAAAATGATGTTGTGATCCTCTTGTAACTGGCGATGCTGAGATCTCTGTTTCTTAAAAAATTACTTCTGGTATTCCAGCTCTTTAAATTGATGGAGATAGTCATTTCCTCCATTTCAAATTTCAACGACATTCGCAAAATCTGTTTTTGAAGGCTTTTCATCTTGTATTCCATCTGTTACCATGGCCGAAAACTATTCCCAGACATTTTTTATTCCAAGCTTTCAGATTTTGTTTTAACGTCTTTATTTTTCGTTGTACGTTGAACATCATGTACTTCCCTTGTGAGGCGAAATATTTCCACCACTGCTGGATAGTGCTTTTAAATTTTGAATGAGTTAGCTACATGTTTTCAAAATGGAATGGGACATTATACTATCATCTTCAATTCTCAAACACAAGAAATGGGCCAATTGTCTGGCCCTTCCCCAGGCAATGTATTCAGTTTGCCTTAAACTTTAGTTTTGAAGGGATTCCCATCAGGCAAGAAACTAGATTCTATGTAACCTCTCTGCAATTAACTCCTTGGCTCCCCTCCTCTTGTACCACGTGAACATGCGATATTTGGGGGGAATATCCACCATGCCAAGCTGAATTAGAGCTTGCAACTGCAATCTTGCCTAATGAATTTTCCAAATGCGACCCTTCATTTTCGACAAGGATATATCTGTATTGAAATCACCTCCGATAATACCTCTCTAACCTGCTCTTCTTTCTCGTAGGCTTAAATTTTCCAACATCCTAAATTTCCTCGCACCTACGTAGCAGCATATACACGGACGAAGCATCCTGCCAAATTGCTGCTCAGGTGTTTGAAGGTCCCTGCAATTCAGTGATGTGAACTTTTGTCGGATTCTAGAGAATGTGTATTCCTCCCACATATCTTGTCATTGTGTGGACAGTCTTTTCCCCCCTCCACCTCCAGATGGGCAGTAACCTGTTCTCTGGAAATTCTAGGATAGATTTAGGTTCTTGGGTCAAGATGATATCGATATTTTCCATTATTATCTTCCTCTTTTACAATCTTTGTTTACCTCAAGCAATGATCCCTGTAATATTCCATGATAAAATTTTCATTGTAAACTAAGGTGAAAGGTCCAAAGGAAAGTTTCCATCAGAGAAGCGGCCTTACCCAAGTTGATGAGATGCTCCTTGTCCTCTCGTAATTTTTCTGCTGTTGTTTTCCTACCAGTTTTGGGTTGGTCTTTCTTGGTCTTCTTAAGAGGAGAATATTTAATACCGAACACTTACTGGTTAAAACTATCAGATCCTCTTGCTATTGTTTGTCTTTTTGTTTAAGCATCTATATGTGCGAGTGTATGTGATCTTATTCTCCCAGAGTTTCCATTATTGGGATCTATATGTGGTTTCCATTAATTTTTGCCTCTTTGCTTCCTGTTATGATCTTTCTTCCTCTTGCTTTATTGAATCTGGTGTTCATCCAGCTATTCATCTTCATTATTATGCCTTCTAAGTTGCCTGTTTTTGTTCTCATTTGCCAACACCCCTTTGTCTGGGCATTCGTAACAAACTAAGTAGCAAGGGTACATGTACCAGGTACTTGTAAGGTACGTCTCCTGCCGTACCCCATACTGGCTCCATGTACCAGAGACGCCGTTATAAAAAAGGGGTACTTATAGGCAAAATGGTACGCCATACCCCATGTTTGGGTACTCAGGGGGTACGGCCGACTCAGTAAAATGCAATCCAATGGGGAAAATGTAATGACTCCCAACCAAATCTGAACTAATTTTTTGCTAACTGCGTATGGATTCTGGTTTAGGACTTATGTCAAACACTTTGCAACACTGTTCAAATTACTTTGAATATTGTCCAAATTTGGTAGACTGGTTTTGCATTGATTTACAATGAATGCTTCTATGGTTTTGTGTTCAGCAGTCATGGAACATAATTTGACTACCAAATTTGCACATAAAAAATATACATATGTATTTAATAGTGAGAGATACACTCACATCAACCCAGGAATATATTTGGCAATTTGCAATTTTTTATTGCCTATAACAGCAGTACAAATAGATGTTTAAAACAAGATTTAAAGAGTACCTTCAGGTCTGAGTTTGATTGTTTGTTACAGCTGCCTGGTACAATGATTTATCAAATTTTATGTAACTTCCAGTCTTCCAATTGATATCTATTGAGTCTATGATTTATCAAATTTTATGTTTCAACTTTTCAACTTTTCAACGTGAATGTTCATTGTTCAATGATCATTGACTTTAGAATTATGAATCATGATTCATAATTTATGAAGAAATCTGAATTATGCATGTATGATGTGACTTTGACATGTTTTTTATATTATAATATATATATATATACCCCAGCATACCCAAGTACCCTGTTTCAAAAAGTGGCGTCCCTGTCTCCATACGTACCAGTCCCTGTACCCAAGTTACCTCGCAACTCAGGTAACAAACATAAATTTAAATATAATGATAATAATAATAATAATAAATATTAAATACATTATTGAAAAGTCAAAGGGTACATACCCCTTCACCTCATGACCAGTCAATGTGTATAAGTATATTGTCATGAGGCTCATTGTAAATTTGTAAGCATATCATCATTCTATCAATTATTCATTATTTTATATATTAATATTTTTATATACATGGCTGAAATCTTCTGTCAATTTAATAGTGATAAAGAATTGCCCACTACATTTGGTTTCAGAGCTACTGTCAGCTGTTAAAATATCTCACATCAATTTCGTGGGTTAATTCCAAAAACATTGCATCAACTATACAACTATCTATACAAGTTTTTGCCCGATGGTCGGTACATTGTACACAATTGTTGCTTCTTAATTCTATTTGCTGTATAACCCATATGTCTCAATTAAGCTTCTGTAGCCACATCAATTTAAAGCAATTTAAATTGTACACACTTTAATTTAATTTATTGCAGCTGTCAAGTAGGTGTACCATATGACCTACCGCAATTCTGCACTGCCTGTATGTTGCTACATAATTGCTTTTTTGTACAAACTGTACACCATCGCCATTTGCTCTTCCACTGCTGCTGTACACCTTACTGTTGCCACTTGTCAATCTGTAGAACTGCCTTTTTTCCACCTGCCTTTTTGCCACCGTGTGACTTGACAAAGTTGCATAGCTGCTAGGTTTAAATTCATAGGTGACTTCCTACAAAGTTGCAACCCCCCTAAAACTTATCATATTCCAAAGTCGGCCTTGTTAAAAAAAAATTCAAACTTTGGTTATTAAGTCAGCATGGTATAACTCAAGTTATTTTAAATGTCCTTTTTTTGAAAAAATTACCTTTTCAAAAAATTATAAACTTTATATATCAATTACTATAAAGCAAAAGTAAGGTGGGCCTCGCAATAAGCTGTAACAAACATGGATACTAACGACGAATCACATAGATGTTTATTGTTACAAAGATGAAGCCAATAGTGCCACAAAAAAGCTGTAACAAACATGGATACTAACGACGAATCACATAGATGTTTATTGTTACAAAGATGAAGCCAATAGTGCCACAAAAATTATGGATCGGATCAAGAAGTCACAAAAATACTTAGTAGAGGGACAAGGAATTAGAGTATAAAGTTGACAAATTAATTGAAGATATGGGAAACAAAATTGACAAGTTTATTAAAGGTTCATGAAGACGATGACTAGAATTAATAAATAAGGGGAATATAATGTCACAAATCTGATGAGAGGTGGAGTCTATAACATCTATGTGAGTCAAAATTTGACAAGGACAAACAGTGGAGGTAATTCTTAAGCATAGAGAAAGGATTGATTGTCAACTAAAAGACGAGATGAGTCAATGATAAAACCTGTTGCTTATGAAGATTTGCTAGTATTTGACCACAATTCATGAAGGAAGTCAGGGTAGAACTGGGAAACCCAGTGAAGTCAAAATCAAAATATTGACGATTGACAACAAAATTATGCCAAAAATATCCTTAGCTTTAATATCATGCACCCAACAAAATAGAAATGGAGAAGAAATATCTCAAAAAGAAACAACTAAGCACAAAGATCAAATACAAGAACCGACTACAAAATATATTTTGCCTCATCTTAGAAGTTTGATAAGATTTGGGTTCCAACAAGTGGCGAGATGAGGTTCAAAGTACTTTAGGTATTGGAGTGGTGAGGCCTTGGGTTTCCCCTTAGACCCTTCTTTGGGAGGTCAACCAATTTCCTTGAGACAGGCTCAGAGGAGACGAGCTGCACATCAAGTCACACACCCTAGAGCATCATAGGGTCCAGTTCCCGACAGGTTCAATGTAGGGAGCTTCTTGCCCATCGAATTTCTTCTCAGCCCTAACAGAGTAGTCAAAGATCTATTCGAAGTTTCTTCCCTTCATCCTCAGATGTTAGGAGTATCTCTTGTTCCTACATCCCCCTAGGATTGTATAGCTAGACACCTTGGATGTCCTAGAGGACTCCGATATTGAGCCAGTGCCTCGTTTGCCCCCCTCTCTGTCGACTATCAGACTTAGGGATTCTTGACATGCATCACAGTGCCTTTGCTATGGTTTTATACATGTTTATGAGGCCATCCCACTGATTGTATCTTTCTTTATTGATATTTTATCTTAGTTTTGATTCCAACATTTTATAGGAGTTGCGTTCGCACTCCCACATTGTACTCATACTGGTTGTAACCTTTTAGTCCCATTGACCTACTTTAGTGGTCGTTCGTCGGACATTAATAAAATTATCTTATCTTTCTTGAATTTTAGCATTTGCATATATTCTTTAATTTTGCAGACCGTAAAATAGATAACAATAAGACAAGTGCAGTAGATAAACAAACATCAACACATGAACACCAGATGTTTTCATAGGGAAACCTTTAAAGGACAAAAACCCGAAAAGCATTAGTAATTCATCCCTTAAATGAGATGACTGAGTTTGTAGCAGCAATAAAGAATCTCAGAATTATGAGATGAATGTTCTTCAATGAAATTGTCAAACCCTAGTTGGTTTGAACAACAATTTACCAAAATTTGCCACAAAGACAAATTTCACAAAAATGCAGATTAGGGCTTACTACCCAAACTTCTTTTCTGCTGCCCAAAGTCTATTCCAGCTACTCAAGCCTTTAACCCTGTTGCCCGAGCCTCTATCTCTGTTGCCCGAACTTCTTTGTTTGCTGCCCAAACTGCCCGAGTGTAACGTCCCCATACCCCATAATGTGGATTAATTAAATTTTTTGCTTCAAGAACACTTGTTCTCTTTTCAAACACGGGGCATGGACGTTAACACACTCTTCCACATTCATTCTCAGGCTTAAGAACCCCTGTTCATCACTGTAACAGTCGTTTCGCCATTAACAGATCCATTTTGTGCACATAAAACCTTCTTTCGCACTGAACTTGTCTCTTCCGCACTCCACTTCTCGCACTTCCGCCTTCCGCTGGAGAATTCGGGAACCGAAAACGCGATGTGCGATGAGGTTTTTCGGGCCTCTCTCTGCCTTTCCGTTGAGGAACTCGAGATTCAGAAGACTAACAAACGACAGAATCCTCTAACAGGAATTCCGCCTTTCGTTGCGGAACTCGGGAATCGGAAAACCTGTGGAATGATCCCTTGACCCTTCGACTTACCACCTTTCGCATTTCGCCTTTCCGCCTTTCGCTGCGGAACTCGGGAATTGGAAAAATTGTGGAATGATCTCTTGACCCTTCGACTTACCGCCTTTCGCATTTCGCCTTTTCACCTTCCGTTGTGGAACTCGGAATGTGGAAGAATAACTCTTACCTTAACCCTTTTCTGGTTGTCCTCCTCCCGCCTTTTGAAGGCGGATCCCAGGGTGCGGAAAACACACTTTCTGCGCCGTCTTTTCCCTTGGTTTCCACATTCTGCCTTCCGCAGGCGAATCCCGGAAGTCGGAAAACCCACATTCTGCTTCACTTTAACTTCTTTCTTCTACCACCCGCCTTTTGAAGGCGGATCTTGGGGTGCGGAAACACTCAAATCAGCTGCAAATTGACTCTTTAACCGGGCTTTTCTAGCTTTCAAGGACTTAAGCAAAATGCATTCAACATACAAGGCAAATACATAAGTAAAATGCAGGGAAATATACACAAGTAAACCTCTACTTGGTCATCATCAAGCATCCGACATGAACATAGTAATTCATAGACAAATACATGGTATAAACAAGCATAACAGAGATAGTTATGTAACAGTAAATCCTACTTCACTCATGGCAAGCATTCCTCCTTATCAATTCATCATATTCATTCATAAGCAACTTCACTGGATAAACAAGAATAACAGAGAATACTTATCTTGATGATGGAGTTGTCCTGCAACTAGCTATGTGGCTGCAACGTTCCACCCAACCATAGGCCAGTGTGTTCATTAATCTCTCAACATACTGCCACCCCCGAGCTGGGCATGGTTTCCACAAGGAAGTAGGGAACAACAGACTTACACACATCCAGTTCAAAACACACTCAGTCAAGCCAACAGATGGGTTTCACAGTCAAGCCAACAAATGGTGAACCCTGTGATCCTGAAGCTCTGTACGGTGAACCTGTAACCTGAGACCCAAAACCTATCCCTGAAGATCCTGCTGGCTGAACCACTGAAATTGGAGAACATGTGCCTATATTGTGTGGTCCAATAACCCCGGAAACCTGTGAACCTATCAGCTGCACTAAAGGTACCTGTGAAGCTACCTGAGGTGTGGGGACCTGCTGCTCTCCCTGCTTTGACTCTCTAGACTTCCTGAAGGCTTGCTCCTCCTCAAACCTCACTTCCCTCCTCACAACCACCTTCCTCCGAGAAGGGAGATAAATGTAGAAGGCCTTCGAAGTCTCATCATACCCCACAAAGGTGCCTCTCTCTGTTGTGGGCTCAAACCTTGTCCTCTTCTCAGAAGGGACATGTGAATAAGTCGGGCAACCAAATATCCTAAAATGACTCACCTCAGGCTTCTTGCCTGTGAAACTCTCCTCAGGTGTCTTGTTCCCCACGACACGATGGGGACTCATGTTCTGAAGATAAATAGTTGTGCTGCATGCCTCTGGCCAAAGGAAGAAATGAAGTGACTGATCATGTAACATAGCTCTCGCTGCTCCAACAATAGATTTGTTCTTTTGTCAACTGTCTCCGAATTCCCTCATGTCTGCAATACCCATCTAACTCCTTGGAGGTATACTCACCCCCGTTATCCGATCTGAGAGCCCGTATCTTCCTTCTTGTTTGGTTCTCCATAAGAGCTTTGAACTCTTGGAACCTCTGCAAGACCTCCTCAGATTTCTTGCTCTTCAGGAAGTAGATCCAGGTCTTTCTGGAATTGTCATCGATGAATGCCACATAATACTCGAATCCTTTTAGAGAAACAACTGACATAGGTCCACACAAGTCAGAATGTATCAAGTTAAGAACCCCTGCTGATCTGCTACCACTGCTCGTAAAACCAGTCTTGGTGTACTTTCCCAAAGCACACCCTCTGCATACCTCACTGTGCTCCGTGCTGAACTTTGGCAACCCTGTGACCATATACCTCAACATACGCAATGTTGGATGATGCATATGAGCCATCCTCATGTGCCACAACTCACAAAGCTCACTGCCGTTGTTATGTGCCAAAGCATGCCGAGGTTGAAACAAGAGCTTGTACAGTTTCCCACATCCGACTCCAATTGTGTAGGAAGTAGATGGTCCTGTAGTCTTGGGAAACACACGCACATGTCCATCCAGGAAGGACACCCCAAGACCTTGATCCTCGATCATGGAAACTGATATCAAGTTCTTCTTCAACCCAGGTACATAAAGTACATGTCTCAAAATCATGGGACTCCTGGACTCTCTCTGAAAGGTAATGGTCCCACGCCCAACTGCTCTGACAACTGTGTCATCCCCCAACACTACCTCCACATGAATCTCTGCCTTTGAAAGCTCAGAGAACATCTCTCGAGCACCTGTCATGTGGCTCGAAGCTCCACTATCAGTATACGACATGCTGGTGGTGGATGCACTCAAAGAATGACCTGTCAACGAGGAATACTCCCTCTCACTATCAACATCTGCACTGGTGATGATGGATGCTCTCTCTCTATCAACATGTCCAGTGCAAAGAGAAAACTCTCTCTCAAATCTCGCTGTAAAATCCTCAACCTCTGCAGAAGCTGCTGTTTGTTGCTTCTTCTTCTTCTTCTTTTGTGGACACTGCCCAACATAGTGCCCCATCTTCTGACAAGCAAAGCACTTTACAGTGCTCAAATCCTCTTTTTGCCCATCCTATTGCTTAGCCCCACCCTTCTTGGGGCCCTTCTTGAACTTCTTCTTCCTCGTTGCTATTAAATCCACATCCTCCTCATCCTCCTTGCTAGTAGAAGCACTGCCCTGCACAAGACCTCTCCGAGTCTCCTCCCGAACAAAATCATCACAAATCTCGTCCCATGTAGGTATGTTCTCCCTAGCCACTAGAGCCTCCACAAACACAGCCCAAGCCTTTGAAACCCCATTAATAGTTGTCCGCACTAGCTTTGCATTAGGAACAACCTTCCCCACTGCTGCAAGCTCATCTCTCACTTGAGAGATTCTAGTAAGGTAAGATACCACAACCTCCCCTTTGGCCATCTTGATACTTTTCAACTTCTTCCTATTCTCGTTTGAGCTTTGAAACAAGCTGTTCAAAGCATCCCACATCTGATATGCCCAGGTCTTACTCGAGATGTGAGGAATCACATGGTCTTTAACTGCATCTAGGATTATCCTTCTGGCCTTAATGTCCTTCTTATTGAAGGCGGGCTAGTCCAACTGGATCAGCGGTAGCATCAGGAACAACAATAGGGTGAGCTATAGTATTTTTGACTACCTAATCCCATAACTCATTTTCCTCCAACACAAGGAATATCCTAACTTTCCATGAGACAAAATTCCCAGCCCCATCAAGCCTATCCTCAAACCTAAGACCTGTAGCCATCTTCTATGTAAAGTTCAAGTTTCAACAAGGTGCTGCCCACTTACCAAAGAAATCATTGAAGTATGAAATTTTTCACCGTGTATAAATCTACCCTCTTCTTTAACAAAGCTCCGATACCATGTAGAATTTTTTGCACTTTCCCAACTTGGTTTCCAACTCCGTTTTAACACATTGTTTAATGATTAACCCAATTCGATTATTGCTGCAAATTAGATTTTTTCTCATAAACAACATAGGACTGAAAAACAAGAAAGCTTCTACAACATTTTCACTAACAACAAATAAACTACATTAAAAGATAAATTTCAGACAGTATTTTTGGTCCAATGACCTAAGAAAAAATCCCAACCTTAGGGGAAAACCTGTTAGAGAGAAATTTTTATTTTCAGGAAAAATTTACAGCAATAGACAAATTTTTTTTCAGACCAACTTATCTCAACCGGATGAAAAATATTCTGCCTTGTTTTTGTGCCAAACAGAAAAATGCAAACTCAGAATTTTTTTTGTTTTTTGCCTCGATTTTTGTGTCGGTTTATGGACTGTACGGAGAGACCATACATACTATCTGTACGGACCTTGGAATCCGTGCAAACTGCCTCAGGATTTGTGCCCAAAAATCTGCCTCGAAAATCGTGTTGTACTTTCTGCCTTGAGAACCGTATTGTTGTACAGAATCTGAACCGTACGAACTGTATAGACCAGCAATAAATGCTGCTGTACCTTGCCTTGATTTTTGTGCCCTCTTGCTGTACCTTCTCTCCTTGAAATGCATGCCAAGAGAAAATTGCTGCTGCTGCTATTTTTCTCCTCTTTCTAAAAAATGGCTCTCTTCTCTCTCAAATGAAAAAGTGCTTCTTCACTTGGAAACTTTCATTTTTGGTGAAAAAATTAGGGTGAATGAAAAGCCATCTAATCCTAGGGCTTAGATTAGTCTAGATGAGTGGTTGTGTTTAAAATCACTTTTCTCCACAAAATAATTAATTTCATTTAAAGTGCACTTTTTCTCTAAAGTCCAATTAATGCTTATCTCAAGTCATTAGTATAAAGTTCAAGTGACTCTAACACCTTTTTCCTAGTGACTTAGGCAAAAGTCACTTAGGGGAACAATTCTAGGTAACTTTCAACATTTTTATTGTGTCAATTGCATTTTAAAAAAAATAGTATGTTATTATTGTTTTTGCTATTACAATTTTGAGTATATACAAAAATCAAAATAATTTAATGGTTCATTGAATCATTTTATTGAATATTCAAAGTGGCAAAGATACAATACAATCATATATCTAGCTCAGTACAAATAAATTTAAAAATTACATTTCTACTATGTTCAATCTCCAATGCCAAGATTCAAATTCCATAGTAATTAAAATTTTAAAACAGATCACACTTTTAAGTTATAGGTATGATTTATCTGTTTATGTTCATTGATTATTTATTTCAATTTGATATGCATAAATGAACACTCTTCTTCAATAAATAAATTATAAATCAGATTCAATGTTGCAATACATTTTTTATTTTTTCACTTTTCATATCTCAATAATTAATTTTCAGTTTGTTTTAAAATTTAACTATACACATTTGTCATTAAACTAAATTTTAAACATGCTATGTTGTGTGCTATTCAGGGAAGTCATGGAGAGTGGGAGCCTACCATCTAGTGGGGCAAGACACTAATTCTACTGCAAGTCCAGTTGAAAGCCAAAGCCACAGCCAAAGCCAAAGAACAGACCCCAAGAAACCCTTGTTAAAATTTGTGAAGAAAATTACTCAAAATAAGAAAAAGAACAATGGGGGTTGTGAAGAATGGATGTGCATGTTGTGCAATCATGTGTTTAAGGGGAGCTCTACTAGAGTGTGGCATCATCTTTTGTGCATAGCTAGTAAATGGGTTGAGGGTTGTACATGTAATGTTGAAAAAATAATGGAGTTGACCAAGCTTCACATGGGTGCCACAGTTGTCTGTGAAATTGACTTAAACAATGATTGTCCTTTTAAGATACCTAGGGTTTTATCATCCTCCAATGAAGTCCAAGATTCAGTGAATCAAAGTCAACTAAACCAAGTTAGTCTCAAGGGGGTTCTACTTTTGAGAGTAACATGTCTACTAGTGCTGCGGATGTTGAACAAATTTGTCAAATCTACAATGTTGCGCATAGGGATGAGGCTGATGATATCGTCGCTGATTTTTTCATGGCAAATGAGATTTCATTAAATGCAACCTGTTCACCATATTACAAAGAAACAGTGAAAAAAATGTTAGCTGTTGGGCAAGGATATACACCCCAGGTTACAATAAAATTAGGACATCATTGTTAGACAAGGAAGGGGTTGACAAGAATGTAGGGGCGTATGGCCGACCTCAAACAATCATGGGCTTATTTAGGGTGTTCAATAGTCATGGATGGTTGAACAAACATTCAACATAGGCCATTTTTGAATATAATTATTACATCTCCTGCAGGGCCCTACTTTTTAAGAGTAATTGATTGTAGTGGGGAATTGAAAGATGCTACTTTCATGTTTGAAGTGTGAAGGATGCAATTGGTGAGATTGGTCCTTCAAATGTTGTACACATAATCACATATGCAACACCTGTTTGCAAAGCACCAGGATTGATGGTCCAAAGCCGATACAAGCATATTATTTGGACTCCTTGTTGTGTACATGCTCTTAACAATGTCCTCAAAGACATTGGTAAAATATCTTGGATTTCAAAAATCATTTTAGAGGTGAGAGAGGCACAAATGTTCATTTGCAACCACCATGTCTCATTGGCAATCTACAGAATGAAATGACGTAAACAGTTTTTGAAGCCTGCAGAAACAAGGCATGAAACCTACTTCATTCTTCTTGAGTGTATGGTTGAGGTGAATGCACCCTTACAAGCCATTGTCATTGCATAAGAGTGGAAATCATGGTCCGAGTCAAAATCAACTCAAGCAAACAAGATAAAAGATATGCTTCTTAATGAGGATTGGTGGTGTGAGTGTAAGTATATTGTTTATTTTACATCTCCAATTGTGGAGCTGGTTAGGTATGCAAATTCTGATTCCCCTAATATTGGGGAAGTATATGAATGTATGGATTGTATGGTAGGAAAGGTAAGGAATGTAATTCGTTAGAGAAACCCTTCTTTGGATTTTTTCCAAGAAATCCATAAGATAATAGAGAAGAGATGGAACAAACTCAAAACCTCTCTTCTCATGGCTGCATATGCCCTTAATCCAAAGTGGTATATAGAGAGACCAAACAAAGTTCTACCCATTTATGATGAAGAGGTAAAACATGGCTTTCTTGATGCCATAAATAAGATGTATACCCAAGATGAAGCAAATGTGTTGCGTGGGAAGCTTATTGATTTTGGAACCTTAAGTCCCTTTGCATTCACTCAAGATGCAAGGCGGGACATCAAGATTTATGCACAAAAGAATCCCATAGGATGGTGGAGAATGTATGGGGGGGGGGGGAGTCCAAGAGCTTCGACAACTCGCTTCACGCTTGCTATCTCAAGTTTCCAGTTCATCAACAATTGAAAGGAATTTTTCCACTTATAGTTTTATCTTTTCTGTTAAGAGGAATAGACTTACTTCTAAGAGAGCAAAGAAACTAGTTTATGTGCATAGTAGTCTTCGACTTTTTTCCATGAAGCTACTTGAGTATTTAGAGGGCCCTGCAGCACGGTGGGATGTGGATGCTGAAGATGTTGCTCAAATTGATGACGATGAGGATAATCCTCCACCAAATGCAGGTTTGGTTGGCATACCCTTAGATGACATTGCATCTATTGTTGGTGGTGGTGATGATGATGATGGTGGTGGTGACCATGGAGGTGCAATGCCTAGTGAGGCTCAAGCATATATGGATAGCCTTGTTGTTGAAGATCACACTTTATGATCATCTTCATTGTAACTCATGATATATTTTGGGCCTTGACCTTTGGGCACTTTTCGACTATGTAGTACTTAGGCATTTTTGCCAAATTTTGAACTATGTATTACTTTTAGCATTTCTAATATTATACTTAATGGTATTTTAATTTTATTGAATGCTGAAAATGGTATTATGAGGTATGGCTTCCTTAATCAATGAATTAAAATGTGCATGATATTTTAATTTTATAATACAATCCTTAAATAGCACGCCATAAGTTTAATTTTGTTTTTTATATTTTTTAATATATATTATTGCCGCTCCCAACTCATCGTTTCCTATAAATTTAGGGGAAACTTCTAGCCGTATCAGACACTCGTACCTGTGTTCCCAACTTTCTGCATTTTGGAAACTCGTGCAACATAGACGTATGGGCACTTGTCCATCCTAAAACATGACTTCATACCCCTTTTGATCCAGAGTTGAGACTGAGAGCAAGTTCATCTTCAGTGCTAGAGCATACATCACTCCTTCCACCTCTAGAGATCATCATGACTTTAGCATCATTATTTTAACCCCCTTCACTGCATGTATGGTGTCAACCCCACAAGTCACATGGCGGTCTGATTCTGTCTCTGAAACACTGAGGAACATGTCCCTCATTCTTGTCATATGTTTAGATGCACTATTGTCCATTGAGAAAATAAACACTACCAACTCCTGCAGCTCCTACTACTCAAATCTGCTCCTTAGATCTTCCTAGATTTGTCCTTGTTACCATATCTGTCTCTTATTGTCCTGTTGGTTTATCTTCTCCTTTGGACTGAAGTCTTTATGTAAAGAGTCTTCCTATCATCCCCTGATCTCTAGATGAAAGTCCTCCACCCATTCGAGATCCTTGAGCCAAAGTCTTTTGCTGCTCATGCACTTGAGCAAATGTCCTTCTTTGCTCCTAAGTGGATGACTTAGGTGGCCTAGTTCCCAAGGTGAAAGTCCTTCACCTATCCGACATCTTCATGATGGTTGCCTAGACCCTGCTATTGTTTGCTGCTTGGGTTCACAACCTTACTATTTCCTAAGGAGTCCTACAACTTTTTACTGTTGTCCGACTCTTTTATGATCCCTTTTGGTCACTGCTCGAGGTTTGTTCTAGGCTTCCCAATGTTGCTCTGACTTCTCTACAACTACCTAGAGCCTCTTTGGCCTTGCCCAAGGTCTTTTAAGTGTTGCTTGAACCCTTCTATTTGCTACCCGAGCCTTCTAGGGTGCTACCTGGGCCCTGTTCTGGGTTGCTTGATATTTTTGCTGTCTATCTGATTGCTACTCAAAATCTTTTGAGTGTTTCTCAAATCCCTTTCAGGGCTACTTGAGCCTCTTGCTCAATGCTCGAAATTTTTTTCCCTGCCCGAGGCATGTATGTGGTTGCTCTAGGTTGCCCAAAAATTTCTAGGCTTGCTTGCCCTTTTTTGGGCTATTTTAGGTGTTGCCCAAATTTTCCTGGGTTGCCTGAAGGTATTTCAGAGTAAACTAGTGGCAGATGGTCCACTGACCTGTTGGTGACTGTTCTTGGTGGCTGGTGGCTGACCTGGCATCTCCTGGCAGCTGTCGTCACTTGTTCCTTCCCATGTTCATTGATCCACGAGCCCCCATCTCCACTGTTTGTGTTCTACATTGTTCCAGTTGTTGTTGCAGCAACCCTATCTGTTGTTCGCTGCTACCTCAGTGACCACACTCTTTCACTGGCTACTCCAGTAGCTCAATCCCTTGCTAGTACACCTTGTTGCACGGGTTCCTTGCGCGTACCTTGCACGTCTTGGCCTACACCTCTGTCATTTTTCCCTGCTCGGTTTGATAACTTAACGTTCCAGTGGTCACTCCTAGTGGGCTCAACATGGGCTCCTCTCGTCACTTGTGGGTTGCTTCCTTGTTGCCCTTCATCACCCACGATGCCGACTTGTTGTCTTGCATCAATACTTAGCTCGCGGTTCTGCCTTTCTCTGCTATGTCATTACCACCACCACACGTCCACTACTACCAGCCACTTAGATGCCCACACGATTTTCTCAACCCAACCTACCTTGACTACTGTCCGAGCCGCCAACTCTCGTGCCTGCGAGCCTAGCTAGCTCCAACTTGCATCCTTGCTAGATCTCATCGCTTCGGATCTCCATGAACAACAACCATACGACGTACTATTGTCTTGTTTTTTTTTGATTTCTGTAAAACCCTGACACAAATGGCAATTTCCTCTCAAAATTGACCTCGTCTCTTAACTTGGCTTTGATTGTTTGGGTACACAGGGTGCTCCCAAAAGACCGAACACCTAGAGCAACCACTTCATACAAATGAATCACAGATCAATACACCGATGTTTGTCACGTGGTTAAAACCCTCGAGAGGGAAACGGTCCACGACCCCAACCAAATAGCTACTTGGAGCAATTTATTCTGCAAAAGAAAGAAAGTTACATGAACTTCTCATAATCGATCAACTAGCCAAGGACCCTCCATGCTCTTTAAATAGAGATTATGGACCAATCGGGTGTTAAGCCACGGATCAATGGTAGGTATGATCTAAGAGAAGTTGAACCGTCTAATCACTCTATGTCTAGAGCATATCGTGACCGTCAGATTAGAATATTTACAAATGCATACTAAAGAAACACACTTTTACCTAACAGATATATTACACAAGTTGATCTTAACTAACTCCTAAGTGTTTAAATATCCTAACATCTCCTCTTAAGAACAACTTGGGATAGGATTGAAGGATTTACAAAAGTGACACTATTAGAAGAAGGAAGGAGGCATTAGAGCCTATCCCCCTTTAAGGACACATTCTTGAACTCCTAACATAGATCGAAGTTTAGAAAACTTCGCTTCTGTAAGAGACTTGGTGAAGATGTCTGCAACTTGATCATTTGTAGGGCAATAGAGCATTTCAAGAACACGATCATGAACAAGATTTCTGATGAAGTGCATGTGTAGCTCAATGTGTTTGTTGCGTTGATGTAGAACTGGATCTTTGGCAAGCTTGATGGCACTTTGATTGTCGCACAAAAGTGGAGCAGGCTGCTGCTGCTCGAATCCAAACTCTAAAAGGATCTGTCAAAGCCATAAAGCTTCCTGACTGACATTGACTGCGGCTCGATATTCTGCTTCTGCTGAAGAAAGAGCAAGAGCTCGTTGTTTCTTACAAGCCTAAGTGACAGGTCCAGATCCCAAACTGAAAACATAACCTGTAGTAGACTTTCGATCATCAGGATCACCGGCCCAATCTGAATCGGTGAAACCAACCATCAAAGGTTTCCCCCCTATACTGTAATGAATCCCAAACTGAATTGTACCTCGAATATATCGAAGTATTCTTTTTGCTGCTTTCCAGTGACTTTCATGAGGAGTTTGCGTATAACGAGCAACACGATCAACGGCAAAGGAAAGGTCAGGACAGGAATGAGTCAAGTATAAAAGACTACCAACAAGCTGACGATACAAGGTGGCATCTACTTCAGGGAAAGTACTAGTGGTAGAAAGTTTGACTCTAGACTGGAAGGAAGAAGGGGTTGGTTTACAATCTTGCATGTGGAAGCGACAAAGAAGGTCACAAGCATACTTAGACTGGGAAAGAAAGATTCCTTCTTTGGCTTGCAAGACTTGGAGACCAAGAAAATAATGCAAATGTCCTAAGTCTGACATTTCAAAATTTTGCTTAAGACTGGATTTCACATGGGTTATAAGTTTAGGGTCACTACCAGTAAGGATAAGATCATCAATATAAAGAACAAGTATGATGAGATGGTTTCCTACTTTCTTGGTATAGACATTGAGGTCAGAATGGCATCTAGAAAAACCAGTGTCAAGGAGAAAACTATCCATTTTGGCATACCAAACTCTAGGAGCTTGCTTAGGGCCATATAAGGATTTCTTAAGGAGACAGACAAGGCTAGAGTTATATTGAACATATCCAGGAGGTTGTTCCATGTAAATTTCCTCATGTAAATCACCATGTAAAAAGGCAGACTTGACATCCATTTGATGAACCTCCCAGTTATGTAAGGCGGCAAGGGAAAGAACAAGGCGGATGGAATTCATTTTTGCTACAGGAGCAAAGGTTTCATTGTAGTCAATCCCTTCAACTTGGGAAAAACCTTTGGCAACTAACCTTGCTTTAAGTCTTTCAACACTTCCATCTAATGCATACTTAATTTTGTAGACCCATTTACATCTGACAAGTTTTCTTCCTTTTTGAAGAGGAACAAGATCCCAAGTATCGTTCGCCATTAAGGAACGATATTCTTCATCCATAGCTACATCCCACTCTGGATTTCTTGAAGCTTCTGCAAAAGTTTCTGGATCATGATTCTCGGAAACTTGAGCCAAAAGAGAAGAGGCTCGCTGAAACTGAGAACGTGTTCGATGTTGATCTCTAGGATCACCGGCAAGATCACCAACTGCTTCACATGTTGAATGGACCCATCGAGGAAGCATTGGTGCTGGTGCAATTGGAGGAACATGAGCAGGCGGAGGTGGATTTTCATCCTCACTGTCATCATCAAAAATTGGAGTTGGAAACCTGTCAAGGAAGTTGGAAGAAGAAGAAGAAGGCACAATCGCCGAAACAGGCCTGTAGGCCAAAGATGGCACACTCGCCAAGTTAGACTCGCGGGCCAAGAGATTTTCATCAAATTTAACATCTGTTCTAATGATTATCATGAGAATGTGGCTGAAGAAGTCTATAACCTTTTACATCTTCTGAATATCCAACAAATATGCACTTTTCACTTTTAGGCTGCAATGCTTTCTGTTTTTCATCCAGATTGTGAGCCCATGCTTCACAACCAAACACACGAAAGTGACTTACATCTGGTTTAATTTTACTCCATGCTTCTTCCGGTGTTACACCTTTTAAAACTTTAGTGGGTGTGCGATTAATTATGTAATTTGCACAATTTATGGCCTCAGCCCAATATTGAAGGCTTAGTCCCTTAGATTGGATCATACAATTAGCCATTTCTGTTAAAGTGCGGTTCTTCCGTTCAGCTACACCATTTTGTTGTGGTGTATATGGAACAGTGTGCTGTTGTTGGATTCCTTGTTCAGTGCAAAGAGTAGTGAACTTGTTGTTAACATATTCTCTTCCATTGTCAGATCTTGACTTAATAATTTGATGAACAGATTGTTTTTCAACAAGGGCCTTATAGGCCAAGAACATGTTAAATACTTTGCTCTTAATTTTTCGGAATAAACCCAAGTGCGTCTGGAGTAGTCATCAATGAAAGTTAAGAAATATTTGAAACCAGAAAATGAAGGAGATGGAAGAGGGCCACACAAGTCACTATGCACAAACTCCAAGGGAACTGAGGCGTGCCAAGAGGCACGTTTGTCAAAACTGTCCCGATGATGTTTTCCGAGTACATAACCAGAACAAACACCATCCTTGCAAGATACCATCGAAAGACCAGTCACCATATTGTCTTTACATAGTTGTTGCAATGAGTGATAATTTAAGTGACCAATTTGCTCATGCCAAAGTTTGCTCAAGTTATCACTATGAGCAACAAAAACTGAAGGAAAAGGTGATGACCCAAAGTTGTTAAATTTGTACAACCTGGTAATATCATCAACAGTTCTGGTAGCAAGGACATTTTGAGGATTTTTAAAATCCTTGATTACAACTTGGTGAGGTGTAAATGTCACAGTTTTACCTTCACCTGAATGAGTAATTTGATAGACTGATAACAAATTGCAGGGAAATTTTGGAACACATAGTACATCACTGAAATGACCATTTTCTACTGGAACTGTTCCAGATCCTACAACACTTAGAGATCTATTATCACCAACAAATATTTGTTTGGTGTTACATTCATGCATAGTAGAAAAGATGGCTTGATGCTTTAGCCGTATGATAAGATGCTCCACAATCAATGAGCCATTCAATTGAAGTAGAAGAAGAAGACGCAGTATAAGAGTAATCAGAAGCACAAAGTGCATGTCCATGAGAGGTAGATTCTGAAGACGAATCTAGGCTGATGTGGTGCTTCTTCATTGCTGCTTCCGAGGCTGCCATCTTCTTGAAACACTTAGATTCATCATGATTATCTTTCCCACAAAAATTGCAATGACGCTCAGTCTTCTTTCCTTTTGGCTTGGATCTTTTGTCATTTTTTAAAGGAGGAGATGACTAAGAGGGTTTGGGACCCTTGTTGTTTGGCTTATTATTGCGAAAATTTTGTTTCTTGGGAGGCTTGGACTTATCTTTCTATTGGGACAATAAGGCTTTCCCAGATGTATCTGCATTGTTAATTTTTCCAAGATGAATGAGCTTATCTTGCTCTCTAATTAAGGAATCACAAAAAGATTCAAGACTAGGCTCTTGATAAATAGCTGCAGTCAATGATTCTTTCATGGAGTAGAATGTAGATACAAAAACAGAATATGCAGGTCCAAGTTTGGAAAGAATATGATAAATACATTGTTTGTCTTCTTTCTTAATCTTGCATCCTGAACATAAGAGTCTAAGAGTTTTATACTTAGATAAATAGTCTTGAATGCATGAAAAATCATTTGGATTTAAGGAAATCAACTCATTCTCAAGTTGACGATCCCGAATTTCATTGTGTTTACCAAACACAGATTCCAACTTTTCCCAAGCTATATCAGGTTCATCAATTTCAGATATGTGGTATCGCAAATCGGTAGAGATTGACAGCCCAATCAATCCACGAGCTTCATCACATCTATTTGCCCATTTAATTTTCTTCTTCTCATTAGTGGGTTCTGTTTCTTTCCCTGAGGTTATTTTGAAAAGTCCTCTACTTCGCAGAACATCCTCCATACGAGATTGTCATGAGAAATAGTTAGAACTTGTAAGTATAATATCACAAGGGGCGGCCATACTGTAAAATAATGGCTGAAAGAAGAGAAACTAGTTGTCTAGATGCAAAGAGCTCGAAAAAATATGCGGTTTTAAAAAAACGGCACTGAAAATTGATTCTGGATGATGAAGTTATGTTTTGATAAAAAAAATGTTGAAGATGTCCCCATTAGTGACGTGGCAGATATTTAACTCTACCAACTAAAAAAAAGAACCCCCATTTTCCCAAGATCAACCTTTGACAATCACTTTACAATAAAGTTGCTTTTATGTGAATCACTTTTGTAGAATAAGTGATGTTCACTTTTACAATAATGTTATTTTTAAATAGTGCGGCAATAAATTAAAAGACTTAAGTGACTCACTTTTTATTTTATTTTATTTATGTGAGATGCATTTTGACAATAAAGTAACTTGAAAATAGAAATTGCAAGCACTAAAAAGTAGCTTAATAAGACTTGAATTCAAGACCTATTAAGGAATAAAGCAACTTTGGACCAAGTGAGCTAAGTTTAAAAGGTACGTAAAAGAATGGAAAGAGGAAGGATTTTTTTTTTTAAACTCTTCTCTTTCGTTCTCCGTGTTTGCCTTTTTTCCTACAAATCACAAAAAAAAATTGAAAAAAAAAGGCAAAAAAAACTTTTTCCACACAATGGGGTTAGATCTTGGTTAGCTTACCCAGAAAGTTTACGTTTTCAAGTTTTCTTGCTGTTTCTGATTTGCCATGATCGCACAAGGTGCACGGCAAAGAGCATACGTAGCCGAGAATACAAGAAAAAAAACTTTTCCTTATTGTTTCTGAATCGCCGCGGTGGCGCAAGGTGCACGGCAAAGAGCATACGCAACCAGGGAAGGCAACAGTCCGAGACTAAAACAATACAGATCTAATAATAAAACTGATTAAATATGAGAGATTTAAAAAAAAATTTAAACAAATCCGTAACTGTAACATTATACCTTCAGATTTGCCGAAATGGGGGTTTCTGGATCAAACGGAAACGGTTTTTGGTGAAACGAAAACTATTTCCCAATGAAAACGACGCTCTGGACGCAATGGAACAACTCCCTCATGCCAAAAATGTACAGAAACTCCAGAACCAGAAACCCTTTCAAAGTCTCGGCAACATCGGTTCCAGATCTTGATCAAAACCGAAAGTGGCTCTTCATAAACGCTCTAATACCATGTTTGGGTACACAGGGTACTCCCAAAAGACCGAACACCTAGAGCAACCACTTCACACAAATGAATCACAGATCAATACATCGATGTTTGTCACCTGGTTAAAACCCTCGAGAGGGAAACAGTCCATGGCCCCAGCCAAATAGCTACTTGGAGCAATTTATTATGCAGAAGAAAGAAAGTTACATGAGCTTCTTATAATCGATCAACTAGCCAAGCACCCTCCATGTTCTTTAAATAGAGATTATGGACCAATCAGATGTTAATCCACAGATCAATGGTAGGTATTATCTAAGAGAAGTTTAACCGTCGGATCACTCTATGTCTAGAACATATCGTGATCGTCGGTTTAGAATATTTACAAATGCATATTAATGCATACTAAAGAAACACACTTTTACCTAACGGATATATTACACAAGTTGATCTTAACTAACTCCTAAGTGTCTAAATATCCAAACATTGATACCATGTTGATTTCTAGAATCCATATTTGATTTAATGTCTCAAATAATTTACCTCCAATTTTTAATAGAAAAAATATTGAATTCACAACAAATAATGTAGAAGAATAACTTAAGAAATCATTCACACATTTGACATAGATTTACATTAGAAAACCCCAACTGGGGAAAAACCAACAACAAATGATTTTTATTAAATATAAAAATCAGGGGCTCTTGTCCTGGGATTATGGCTCACCGAGGAAAAATACAATCATAACAATGCTAGCCTTCACACTTCAAAATCAATCTTTCGATCTTTCTGGTAGCTAACCCTCGGCTGCGCCTTGCTCCTTTTCTTGGCCCCTGCCCTCCACACTTGGATGGAAGTCCTTGTCCACCCACTCATTGAAATCTCACTTACTCATTTTGTGTCTGTTGTGTCTCTTCCTCTCACCTAGGCTGTCTTTTATAACATTACAATATGCAAATACCTTGGGCCAATACCATGGACTACGAAATACCATGGGCCCTCTACTTTATAGAAAGCAATGACAAAAATACATTTACTTTAATAGTTCACTTTACTAAATTGAATCTACTAAGTTTGAGTCATTAATGACGACTTCCACCTATAGACACACATAGTCCACATGGAACTTTGGAATTACTTGTCCACTGCTACAAGTACCTGTTCGGAGCCCTTGTCCTTGCAGATTTTGAAGATTTGTTGCTTGTAGGGTGAGCTAGCAGCAGTTGAACGTATCTCAAGTTCACCTTGGTGACTTCATCATCCATAATCAGTTTTTCAGTGCCGTTTTTTTTAAACAGCCTAATTTTTCGAGCTCTTTGCATTCAGACAGTTAGTTTCTGTTCTTTTAGCCATTATTTTACAGTATGGCCGCCCCTTACTAGTTCTAACTATTTCTCATGGAAATCTCATATGGAGGATGTTCTACGAATAGGGAACTTTTCATAATTACCTCAGGGAAAGAAACAAAGCCCATTGATGATGATAAGAAAATAAAATGGGCAAATAGATGTGATAAAGCTCGTGGATTGATTGGGATGTTAATCTCTACTGATTTGCGATTTCAGATATCTGGAATTGATTCTGATAAAGTTTGGGAAAAGTTGGAATCTGTGTTTGGTAAACACAATGAAATTCGAGGTCATCAACTTGAGAATGAGTTGATTTCTTTGAATCCAAGTGATTTTTCATGCATTCAAGACTATTTATCTAAGTATAAAAATCTTAGACTCTTATGTGAAGAATGCAAGATTAAGAAAGAAGACAAACAATGTATTTATCATATTCTTTCCAAACTTGGACCTGCATATCTTGTTTTTGTATCTATTATTTTACTCCATGAAAGAATCCTTGACTGCAGCTAGCTATCAAGAGCCTAGTCTTGAATCATTTTGTGATTTTTTAATTAGAGAGCAAGATAAGCTCATTCATCTTGGAAAAATTAACAATGCAGATACATCTGGGAAAGCCTTATTGTCCCAACAGAAAGAAAAGTCCAATCCTCCCAAGAAACAGAATTTTCGCAATAATAAGCCTAACAAGGTTCCCAAACCCTTTCAGTCAACTCTTTCTTTAAAAAATGACAAAGGATCCAAGCCAAAAGGAAAGAAGACTGAGCGTCATTGCAATTTTTGTGGGAAAGATAATCATGATGAATTTAAGTGTTTCAAGAAGATGGCAGCCTTGGAAGCAGCAATGAAGAAGCACCACATCAGCCTAGATTTGTCTTCAGAATCTACCTCTCATGGATATGCACTTTGTGTTTTTGGTTACTCTTATATTGTATCTTCTTCTTCTACTTCAAATGAATGGCTCATTGATTCTGGAGCATCATATCATATGGCTAAGGATCAAGCCATCTTTTCTACAATGCATGAATGTAACACCAAACAAATATTTGTTGGTGATGATAGTTCTTTAAGTGTTGTAGGATCTGGAATAGTTCCAGTAGAAAATGGTCATTTTAGTGATGTACTATGTGTTCCAAGAATTTGCTGCAATTTGTTGTTAGTCTATCAAATCACTCATTCTGGTGAAGGTAAAACTGTAAATCGCACACCCATTAAAGTTTTACAAGGTATAACATCGGAAGAAGCATGAAGTAAAATTAAACCGGATGTAAGTCACTTCCGCGTGTTTGGCAGTGAAGCATGGGCTCACATTCCAGATGAAAAACGGAAAGCATTGCAGCCAATAAGGGAAAAGTGCATATTTGTCTGATATTCTGAAGATGTAAAAGGTTATAGACTTCTTCAGCCACATTCTCATTATAATCATTAGAAGAGATGTTAAATTTGATAAAAATCTCTTGGCCCGCGAGCCTAACTTGGCGGGTGAGCCATCTTTGGCATGCGAGCCTAACTTGGCTGGTGAGTCATCTTTGGCCTGCGAGCCTGATTCAACGATTGTGCCTTCTACTTCCAACTTCCTTGACAGGATTCCAACTCCAGTTTCTGATGATGATAGCGAGGATGAAAATCCACCCCCGCCTGCTCATGTTCTTCCAGTTGCACTAGCACAAGTGCTTCCTCGATGGGTCTGTTCAACATGTGAAGCCGCTGATGATCTTATCGGTGATCCTAGAGATCAACGCCGTACACGTTCTTAGTTTCAGCGATCCTCTTCTCTTTTGGCTCAAGTTTTCGAGAATCATGATCCAGAAACTTTTGTAGAAGCTTCAGGAAATCCAGATTGGGATGCAGCGATGGATGAAGAATATCGTTCCTTAATGGCGAATGATACTTGGGATCTTGTTTCTCTTCCAAAAGGAAGAAAACTTGTCAGATGTAAATGGGTCTATAGAACTAAGTATGCATCAGATGGAAGTGTTGAAAGACTTAAGGCAAGGTTAGTTGCCAAAGATTTTTCCCAAGTTGAAGGGATTGACTACAATGAAACCTTTGCTCCTGTCGCAAAAATGAACTCCATCCGCCTTGTTCTTTCTTTTGCAGCCTTACATAATTGGGAAGTCCATCAAATGGATGTCAAGTCTGCCTTTTTACATGGTGATTTACAGGAGGAAATTTACATGGAACAACCTCTTGGATATGTTCAGGATAACTCTAGCCTTGTTTGTCTCCTTAAGAAATCCTTATATGGCCTTAAGCAAGCTCCTAGAGCTTGGTATGCCAAATGGATAGCTTTCTCCTTGACACTGGTTTTTCTAGATGCCATTCTGACCCCAATGTCTATACCAAGAAAGTAAGAAACCATCTCATCATACTTGTTCTTTATGTTGATGATCTTATCCTTACTGGTAGTGACTCTAACCTTTTAACCCATGTGAAATCCAGTCTTAAGCAAAATTTTGAAATGTCAGACTTAGGACATTTGCATTATTTTCTTGGTCTCCAAGTCTTGCAAACCAAAGAAGGAATCTTTCTTTCCCAGTCTAAGTATGCTTGTGACCTTCTTCGTCGCTTTCACATGGAAGATTGTAAACCAACCCCTTCTCCCTTCCAGTCTGGAGTCAAACTTTCTACCACTTGTACTTCCCTTGAAGTAGGTGCCACCTTGTATCGTCAGCTTGTTGTGGTAGTCTCTTATACTTGACTCATTCCCGTCCTGTCCTTTCCTTTGCCGTTGGTTGTGTTGCCCGTTATTGCGTCGAGAGGCGCTCTACAGCCCAGTATGGGGGAGATCTTGTAACGTTACGTAACTTTATTTTTATTAATAAATTTTTTTTTTTTTAATTATAGGCCAAAATAAATGTCGGCCAAAAGAACAACCTAATATGGGGGAGATGTTGTAATCTTTCTACCTAACAAAACAATAAAAAAGTAAAAATTTAATTATCCGTAAAAAAATGTGGGTCACGAAAAAACACAATATGGGGGAGATGTTGTAATGTTCCTATCTAACAAAATAATAAAAAATAAAAAATTGAATTATCCTCAAAAAAATGTTGGCCTTGCACATAAACTATGTGCATGGTTTTAAAACTATGTGAACATGGTTTTAAAACCATGTGCAAGGTCTTCTAAACAACCCATGGTTTTACTGTACATGGTTTAGGAGGGCCTTGCACATGGTTTTAAAACCATGTGCAAGGCCTCCTAAACAACCCATGTTTTTATTGTACATGCTTTGGGAGGGCCTTGCAAACGGTTTTAAGACCATGTGCAAGGCCTCCTAAACAACCCATGGTTGTAGGAGAGCCTTGCATGTGGTTTAAAACCATGTATGGGAAAGTGTTGTAATGTTCGTTCCTAATAAAATAAAAAATAATAATAAATATTATATGTCGGTCATAAATAATATTAAATATTAATAATAAAAATATTATATGTCGGTCATAAATAATATTAAATATTAATAATAAAAATATTATATGTGAACCTTAAATAAAAAGATGTGTCTTTTGGTTTGAATCAAATCAATGGATACCTAATAAGAGATTCGATCCCTCTCGGCGCTTGATAGAGCCTAGGATTTGGATCTAAGCTGGTATGCAAACACCTCATGAAAGTCACTGGAAAGCAGCAAAAAGAATACTTCGATATATTCAAGGTACAATTCAGTTTGGGATTCATTACAGTATAGGGGGGAAACCTTTGTTGGTTGGTTTCACTGATTCAGATTGGGCCGACGATCCTGATGATCGAAAGTCTACTGCAGGTTATGTTTTCAGTCTGGGATTTGGACCTATCACTTGGGCTTGTAAGAAACAACAAGCTCTTGCTCTTTCTTCAACAAAAGCAGAATATCGAGCCGCAGTTAATGCCAGTCAGGAAGCTTTATGGCTTTGAGCAATCCTAATCCTAGGCCGTTGTTCCGGAGGAGAGCTGGTCGTAATTGAGAAGATGCCTTGTTGAGGCGACAGTGACAGACCTCTTGAGTTGCCTTTAAGCTAGCACTGATCATGGACACTCGATCTCAAATGCTAGTTTGATTGGTAACACCTTCCAATACTCTATAATTGATCATTGGCTTTTAACTTTTTGCTACTTTAGTTTACCGAATTGTTTTGCCAAAATACAAGGAACATGCATTATTGATCTCTTGACTTTCCCATTCCAGAAAAAATGCTCTTCTAATTTATGCATTATTTGATGATTATTCTTCTACTTGTTCAATTGTTGTGATTTGATGTGCGCACACAAATTTGTCTTGAATTCCCTCTAAAATTAGCAACCGAGGAAAATTCTGTGCTTAACAAAGGATTCTAATTACAATTATAAATTATAATTTCAATCTAAGCAATACTTGGCCGTCCCCAATCTTAGCAATGCTAGCTACCATAAGTGGTTCATAAAATTACTTTATGTACAAGTCCTTGTCATTATATTCATGTTTTTAAAATTATTTATCAAAACTTTCTTCTACATTTTGAAATAAAATGAATATTTGCAAATTTGAAATCTCTTTTTTAGTCGCGTCCACTTTAAGTCACATCAATGTTCAAGTTTCAACAATTGCTCCCAAGCAAAAATACACTAAAATACACTAGGACTAGACAACTTGGAACTTTGTGGCTGACATGGCATCATTTTGGATTTGTTACACTTCAAGACCAATATGGTTAGATAGAGAACATGCCAAAAGGAACATAAAATTCGGAGGAAAAAAGTGCTCAGGAACATGGAGAATTAAGTTACACAAAAAGGATAAAAAAGATGCACCACTATTGGCATCCCTCTCATATGTGGATGTGTTTATATATATATTTACTACATACTACACATATAACAGTGTACATACTCACTATTTTTTAGTTTCTTTCAATGTTATCTAGTCATCAATTTCATTAATAAAGTGGCAATTGATGACATTTTAATGGATGAACCTTGCAGGTTACTTCAATTTCATGGAGTGGAAATGAACTAAACATGGTTGATACACCTGGTCATGCAGATTTTGGAGGCGAGGTAAGTGATCCTTGTAGCTAATAGGATTAATTACAATAAGATCCATGCACATTTATTGCATGATTTTGATACTTTTAAGAATGATTGGATGGAATGAAGAGTATATGATTGTATCCTGTTACCGGGTTTGTTCATTGTTGTGTGAATAGGTAGAGAGGGTTGTTGGCATGGTGGAAGGAGCAGTTTTAGTTGTAGATGCTGGTGAAGGTCCCCTTGCACAAACAAAATTTGTTGTTGCAAAAGCTCTAAAATATGGGATTCGTCCAGTCCTCATGTTAAACAAAGTTGATCGACCTTCAGGTGCTGGTATTTGTAATTTGTTTCAATATTTGAATTGATAATTTATAAATGTGATATGCCGTATCCTTTGAAGCCCTTATTGATGAATTGTATTTCTTGCATTTATTTGATTAAAAATATATTGTTTACCTGTTTACAGTGATAATATATCATTTTTTTTCAATTTATTTTAGGGTCTTCTGTGAAATACTTACAGCCATGGTAGCCTTTATTACCGTACTAAGTTACTACACAATTTGTTCTGTGTTATCTGTTGGAAATGCATGGTTACATTTTGGGATGCATTCTTTTTTTAGCAGTTCAATAATGAGGGTGTTATTTTTTTTTACGATTAGTAGTGATTTGGAGAAATCTTGGTTTCACATTTTGGGGTACCTTTCGACATATTTGAAGAAGTTGCTACATATTTTGAGGCATTGGATGGTTCCTTGTGGTGTTTTCATGCTTTTCAAAGCATGAGCTACATACTTGGATGCAACATGGATCCTTTTGCACATTTCACTAGCAAGAAAAGGAGCACCCACCTTATGAGGAGGTATTGGAGAATTTTATTGTATACTTAATGGTCAAAGCATCTATGAGGAGGTGTGCCCTACCATAGAATAAAGACATGTGGCTTGGAAGCACTTCTTTGGGAGTCAAAGAACATTCTTAGGGGAGCACCTTTCAAAAGGACGTGCCATTTGGCATCTTGGCATCATTCACAAGGCCAAAGACACATTTATAGAGGAGCACTCCACATTAGAGGATGGTTATGAGGACTTTTGTGCCATATTTTATGGAAAAAGAGTTCAAGGAGGATTCTAAGAACTTCAAATGAGAATCTATTGAGGAAAGGATGGAATCTGGGATTTTCTAAATAATATTTTAAGGAGGGTTATACTATATAGCCTATGCTATTGGGAGTGGGAGGGGAAGTGGGAAGCACCAATTTTCAAAAGCTTACGAGAGCGGAGTGTTGTGGAAGTGCCCTTTATGTAATATATATATTTTAATATATTTTGATGCATATATATTAAAAAATGCAGAATGTTGAATTTGTTGCAGAAAACACGAGAACATAGATTTAACTGCTGGATTAATGATGGTCATTAAAGCATCAACCCTTTAGTACACATTTTTTTTCCAGGAAATAAAGCGCATTTTATATTCAAAGATGAATATAGAACACATTCTTTAGGTGCCGAGGAACAAATTACATCAAGAGGAGGATAATGTAACATATCACCTGACAGATCAATAAGCTTTAATCTGCTTATAATCCAAACAAAGGAACCCTACTATCAGTATATCAGAATTGAGATTACAGACATAATTAGAGTCACCCCAAATATAGCATTTAAAGTTCAGCTATGGATACCAAAAATTTGAAAATAGAAAAGGATGGATATCCTCATAATGGCATCCTGGACATAGATGAGACCCCGTTCAGCAGCAGTAATCCTGGCTCTCGTAGAAGTCCTTGTTTTGATAATAAATCAGCAGCCTCATTAAGTTCCCTATATATGTGAGTGAAATAAATGATCTTAAATTGAGCAGAATTTTGATTTGTCAGATGTTGTAGATTTATATTGTGAATCAACTGTACAGATTGCATTCATTTTATTACTAGTTTTGAGTCCCCATAGACATGTAATATGAGTACCTCTTTTGACAATGCCACCAACGTCAACGATCTTGCATAGTTGGATCTTGCATAGGCAAGCTTTATATTTGAAATAGTGAGATTCATTTAGAAATAATAAGCAGCCCCCCCAAACCACAACTTTGCTCTTCACCTTGACATGCTCCATCAAAGAAGCCCCAGGGAGCAGTCTTATTGATCTGGATTGTTCTTATCTGAGAGTTTATGTTTACTATCCTTGATTAACATTTTAACAAGTGTCTCTACCTGCACTTTGACTTGAAATGTTGGAATATTTCTATGATCAAACAACAGAGCATTTTGGGCTAACCAAATGCCCCACAAGACAAAAATTGGAATGGTCTTCTTCTGTAGATCCTTCCTCTGAAACCATAGAAAATAGATATTGTCTATACTTTCCCCAATCCAAGCATCATTCAAATTAAAAATCTGTTTTATTTCCTTCCATAACTGTACCTTGAAGGGGCATGAAATAGCCAGGTGAGAATTACTCTCTTCACTATTCCTATAGAGCACACAACTACTTATTTACTGATAAGGTGTCATCCTTTCCACTTATGAGTTGTCAGTGAGATTTAGATCTAGAGGGGGTCTAATCTATGCATTATAATTTGATAGCATCAGATGAATGCAAGTTTAATATGCTTGAAGCCTTTTCGGTCAAGTTCTTGTGTCTGCTCTATTTCCTAAAAGCAAAGTGAAGTTACAGTTTCCTCCTTTTATTTTAGACAATGAATATGGTTACTAATATCTTGAGGGTTAAGCTGATCATAAGGTAGCAATGTGCATGAGAAGATAAACAATTCATTCCATTAGAGGTACCACTGGGGAGTATGATAAAGGTATTGAACTTGCTACTCTTTGTTCAAGAGTTGGGATTTGATACAGTTTCTAATATCTATTGCATCACGACCCATCGATGTAGTATTGCAAATGTTTGCTCCTTATTTTTCCCATTTTCAGAACATTTCTGCAGTGTATTTAGAAGCCTTCTGATTAGTGTAAATCTTTATTTGGGTCAATGGAAGTAGTACTTCCTATGAAGTCAAGTACCAAGCATATGCAGTGTGGCCTGGTTTCGTTAGTTGATTTCAACTCAATACATTATGGATGTATACATATTACTAAACCAGTTTTTAATTGCATTTCTGTATGTATTTTTTGTAGAATATTCATACATGTTCTTTTACTGCAGTCTCTGAAGATCGATGTGGAGAAGTGGAGAGTATGGTTTTTGATTTGTTTGCAAATCTTGGTGCATCAGGTGTGCTTTAGAGGTCAATGCAATTTACACATTTTTTCTAAAGATGTTTTAATTATCTTTGTGAAGCTTATGTTAAAAAATTGCTGTAAAGATCACACATGGGTGTCTTCTACAGTCATTTATTTTGTTCTATAATTCATCTATATACAGGCAAACCCTATCATGACTGATAATGTTTTTTTTTGCCTTTTCATTTAGTACAACTCTATCAACTTCTATCCTGATGGTATTAATAAATATTTGTATTTTGCACCTGGTTTTTTGTTTTGTACATTAGACAGTATATTATTTCTTTCTCAAGGGTAAACTTGAATTGCAATGTAATTATCAGAGGAACAATTGGAATTTCCAATTTTGTATGCATCTGCCAAAGAAGGTTGGGCATCGAAAACTTTCACTAAAGAGCCACCTATAGAGCAGAGAAACATGACTGCCTTGCTTGATGCAATTTTGAGTCATGTGCCTCCGCCACAAGCAAATCTAGAAGCACCATTTAGGATGCTGGTGAGTTATTGTTCTGGATTGCATAAATGTTGTATGTCTCAATAGTAGTTTCATAATGAGCGGTACTTGTATTAAACCATATTAATGAGCTGGGGTACATTTCATAGATTCTGTTATAAAATCCATGCTAACAAAGGTTTTAATGTTTTTGTTAATCTCATGCCACTGATTTTTTTTATCATGATAAATGCACAAAGTCTCTGATTCATTATGTTCAGTCTTTCCCATTTATTGAGGCATATCACTGCCTGTGGCAGGTGTCAATGATGGAGCGCGACTTTTACTTGGGTCGAATATTAACTGGTCGTATCACTTCAGGAATTGTTCGTATAGGAGATAAAGTGCATGGTCTGCGTGAGACTGACTCGGGATCTGAGAAAATTGAAGAAGGGAGGGTATAAGTTTGATTCTTGCGCCTTGCACTAAATTTCAAATAGGGACATATGTAGTTTCACTTGAGTCTTTTTCAACCAAATTGTACAGAGATTAATAATAAATATGTAAAGTTTCATCTTTCTGAAAGTGTTCTGCCACCTTCCTAAGTTTTAATATTGACTACATTGCATATGGATTGGTCCTGGTGCTAAATAAGTGATTGAAATGGTTTGCTGTCAAATAGGTTGTGAAGCTTATGAAAAAGAAGGGGACATCTACAGCTTTGATTGATTGCGCAGGTGCTGGTGATATTATTTCATTGGCAGGCTTGTCAAATCCTTCAATTGGTCATACAGTATCAAGTGTGGAGGTATGTAATTTTTAAAATACCATGTTGATTTATATCTCATGTTATATGAACTAGCTGATGCAATTTGAAGATAGGGGAAGTCATAGCATTTATTGATAGGGCAAGCACACATGGACACAATTTAGATGGAAGGAACTCATCATCGTAAATATTTCTATTTCATGTAAATGTATTGAGTACAAGATGATCACAATAAGCTGAATAATGGACAGAAAATACATATGCCTGTGCATCGTCAATGCAAATAATAAATTATCCCCTAAAGGTTAAAAGTAGTCAAATACAAATAATAGACCATTACTTTAATTGCCAATTTATTGGATTTATTGCATTAAATCTGATAAATCACAATGAAATAATATTTTATTTTGGGTTCCCGATAATTTGGAAATTATTGTTGATGGCAAATTATTACTGGCACACCAAAAAGAGGCCAATCTTGTTTTTTTGGGAAGTTTTCTCTTGTTGGTCCCTGTTGTTCTCTATTGGAATGATTTGGAGAATCTGCGTGTGAAAATTGGAGTGGGTGGGTCAGGTATATATTTAATTCAAGAACTACTCATAAAAAAGTTTTATGATATTGTAACTTCGATTTGTTGTCTCTAGTGTTCCATAGGGCTCGGGCTACAAAATACCTTAGGTGCATCCTCGCGTCTCCTTCTCCACTTTCCTGGAAATTTTAGTTTTGATGGTGGTGATCATGAATGCATGGAAGCTCTTGGTGAAGGAAACACGCAAGAAAACGTCCCTCAGTTCCCAATTTTAGAGGGTAAAGGTTGCTAGTAAGTTCCCAACCATCCGGAATGGTCCCTGCTGGATTTGGAACCTTCCCTACAAGTTCCCTTGAATCTTGGAACTTCGGGAACGAGGAGGCGCCTTCTTGCGTCGAAGATGTGCATTCTACAATCCAATAGGTAAGAGATGTGTAACTCCTTCCGTGCTCATCCTAGAGCTTACACTTGTCCTTTATACAAGTAATTAAATATTATAAAAGTAACATGTCGGCCCAAATTAGATTTAAAATATTCAGAACGACATATATATGAAACTACACAAATTAGATAAATTAAAACCATAAACATTGCATTACACATTTAGTCAACATTTCCACTCTAAAAAGGGGTTTGCGTCTCGAGAGATTTGATCTCTCTCGATGCTTGGTAGATCCCTCCTTTAGGGTTTGTCCCCCACAATCTGGGGACTAAACCTCATAAAAGATAAAATAATGACAAAAAGTGATGCAATGCTCTAACTTTATGAAGAGTTGAGCTTTGAAGGAGGAAGTCAAGCCCCATCTAAACCTGATAAGTGTCTTTTTCCCTCAATGCCCTCCTTAGATTGGTACGACCTTTAGGGGCTTGCTTTGACTATGGACGATTTGCTCTTCAATACCAAGATGATCAAGAGGGAGGTATGATACATCAATATAATGTCCAAGGGGCATTAAAGGTGTGGCAACCCTTACACAAGTGCAAACATTTCTACATAACATAAAACCTAAGTCACCTGACACGAGGACATGGGACACGAAGGATACAGAAATACGAGTGTCTGACATGAACACGGCGACCCCCGGAATTACGACACGAAGGACACATTTTATAATATATATATATATTAAAAATATATACATATAGATTCAATTTTTTTAGGAACTAGAACATTAACAAATATTCAATATAAATTACTAATTAGAATCAATACACATTACACATTCTGTCATTCACAAATCACAATGAGACACAGATGGTAGCTCAAGATGTCGAAACCATATTTCTCTTTAAGTCATCAAAATAAAAACAAACTTTGATTGAAGATGAGCAGGGTTCCTGCTCGAAACATCACTTTCAAATTCTTAATGCAGTAAAAATTCAAAAGTTCACGGAGTATTCAGAGAACTGCGAATGCTTGATTCATCTTAACTAAGTATAAGGTCGTATCCTACAACAAGTGATCCTCATGTGACTCTTTGTTGCTCACTGTAAAACACTGATCAAAACTTTGATATTTTTAGCAAAAACGAGGAGTAAGATCCCATACAACTGGTGTGATAACATTTGGCTCAATGGGGGACAAGTGCTCTAAGAGAGAGAGCACTTGAGAACCTTAGCATCTTTGGTCCACAACAACCCTTAACGACCAAATTACTTGCAAAAAGCAAACACTATACCCTCCTCACAAACTCATCGTTAGTGCTTCATATATACAAAATAGTCATAAAATGACTAAATGAAAAATCTAAAATGGAATGCTCAAAATTTTCTAACTACTAGCAGATTTGAAATCTAACTAATCAAATAGAAACGAACACACACAGGCTCAAAACTGTGAAGGCAAAACGCAGGAAAGCAAAGAAAAGCAGAAACCTTATCTAATGTGGAAGAGTGAACTTATTTATCTAAGTTGCATGGGTACCTGTACATGGGGGTCAAGGATGCGTACCCCTATTAGGTAGCCATACCACGATACTTGGTACGGGAACAGGTACTCTTGGGAGTACCTAGTACCTTGCCCAAATACCTGAACTTTCTACTGTCCAGTCGGGTACTGGTACTCCAAAAAAGGAAAAGTACCTCGATTATGGGTACTTTGGAAGAAATCTTAGCTTGTGGACTTCAAAATCCAATTTTTTTTGAAGTTTTGAAGTGAAGAGGCGGTAGGGTATGGTGAGGTCCTCTCCCAAAGATGTCCAAGTCTGCATCCATTTGCTCCAATGACTTCCACAACACACGCATAACTGCATTATCTTAGACTGTTGTTACACAATTTCTGAACAAGAATAGACATACAAAGCTACGCTGTTATAAAATAATAAACTTGTAATTTTAGGTTAGTGCAACAAGCTCCTTACACAAGCCAAACTATTCTTCTTACAAATAACTTTCAGTCTTTGAGGTATATCAAGGCATATGTATCATGATTCGTGTCTCACAGTTTTTACATTATATATTCAACTTAGATGTATACAGTGATGTTGCAGAAGCTATTGACCTAGCATAGATGGCTTGAGGAAGCCAAACCAGCTATGATGTTTAGTATTGTAGTATTTTAGTATTTTGTATTTCATGTTCGAAAATGTGGTAAATACTATCTGTCAAATTTTGGATGTAGTATGACAATGGACATATATCATGATGATGATTCATATCAATATCGATATGCAATTTGAATTTCAAGCGTTGTACAACGCCAATGTGTGTTGCAGTTTACTGTTTACTCGTTGAACATTGAACAATGAAAACTTATATATATATATATATAGTACCCTGTTCCAAAAAGGTGGCATAACCATATCCATACCTGTCCTAGTACCCAAGTACCCTGTTCCAAAAAAGTGGCATAACCATACCCATACCTGTCGTAGTACCCAAGTACCCTGGAAACCTATTTATTTATCCCACCTACCCTAAGCTAACTAGTTAGGACAAGAATTAGGTGAAATAAAAAGTCCAAAGTAACAATTCATTAACTAGATCAATTTTTGTTTTGTTATGGTTGATGATAACGCAAGTCAAGGGTAAATTAAGGATTAAGAAGGTGAAAACTAGGATTACCTTAACTTGTTGTTTGAGAACTGAGAAAAGATCAGAATGATATCTAGGATTGAAATTGATCTTTGCAAATTTTCTCCATCCAAACATCAATGAGATTGGAAGATTGATATAAAGTATCTTTTAAAGACGATGGAGGAAAGGGATGTGACACTTGATTCAATACTTATTGGCTATTGTTGTTTTATTCATCCACCAGGCTAGCATACTCAATTCCTTTCACTTCATGATTAATGATAGGACAAGTCAGGGATAAATTAGAATTTGAAACATTGGAAATTGGGATTACCCCAACTTGTTGCTTAAGGATTGAGAAAAGATCAGAATGATGTGAGATGATATCATGCCAAGACTGTGAAGAAATTCAATGACATTAATATGAAATTTTCATTTACACATTATGTCAAACACTTGAGGAACTAGGGTTTATGATTAAAAATTTACTTCTTAAATTTGAAATAAAAACCACCAACTCAAGAACTTTCCAATACTTAAGCAAACATTCACACATGAATACAAATTCATCTAAACTGAAACAACATCAAATACCTCGATTTTTGTGCAAATAGACTGTTGTACGGTCTGCTGTACCTTCACACGTGCCTGTACAGAACTGTACTTTCTGCAATTAAATGCTGCCTCAGGAATCATGCTACAGTCGACAATAAATTCTATACGGCTCGTCACTCTGCTGTATGGTTTGCCTCCTTGAGATTCGTGCCCACACGTGCTTGTACCTGTCAGACTGTAATTAATGCTGTTGTACGGATTCTGCCTCGGTAGTTGTACTGCTGTGTGTCTTGGGAAATGTGCCAATCTTCTAGGGCATTTCTTCTTTCTTCTCGCACTTTCATCTTTGGTCATCTTCACATTGTGCAACTTGTCCTTCAGTGCCATTTTGCGGTTCTTGTTCTTCTCTTCGAACAATTGTTTCAAGACATCCCACATGTCATTAGCAGTCTTCTTTTTTGCCAAATGTGGAATAAGATGATCCTTTACCCCATCTAGGATCACTCTCTAGGATCTGGCTTCTAGGGTTTCATGTTCTAATTCATATTTGTCAGTAGGCTTCGTGATTTTGGTGTCAGCAAAATTCCATATCTTCCATTCTTTGAGCACTGTAGTAATCCTAACCTTCCATGGAAGATAGTTGGATATACCATCCAACCTATCTTCATACCTAATGCTCATCATCTAGAAAATAACTCACAACAAATCTTCTAAACTAGAAAGTCAACACAATTCTTTTGTGATTCACAACTTTGAATTCTACTTCAAACTCGCTCTGTTTACACATTATGTCAAACACTTGAGGAACTAGGGTGTATAATTAAAAATTTACTTAAATTTGAAATACAAACCACCAACTCAAGAACTTTCCAATACTGAAGCAAACATTCACACATGAATACACAGATGTTTTGGTCAAAGACCGGGCAAAACCCCAACTCCTGGGGAAAACCCTAGAAAGAGAAAATTTACATTAAAGAAGATTACTCAGATATCTTTTCATCTAAACATGAAAATTATTTCATCCCTTACTGAAAAATTCATCCAAACTGAAACAACAGCAAATACCTCGATTTCTGTGCAAATAGACTGTTGTACCTTCACACATACCTGTACAGAACTGTACTTCTGCCACATGTGCCTGTACATAATTGTACTTTTCACAATAAATGTTGCCTCGAGAATCGTGCCACAAAGCAATAAATGCTGTATGACCTGCCAATCTGATGTATGGTCTGCCTCCTTGGGATTTGTGCCCACACGTGCCTGTACGGAACTGTCAGACTGTAATTAATGTTGCTGTACGGATTCTGCCTTGGTATTTTTGTTGTTTGACTTGGGAAATGTGCCAATCTTCTAGGGCATTTCTTCTTTCTTTTCACTCTTCTTCTCTCTCTCTCCTCATTGATGGCGTCTTTAATTTGTCCTTTTACCCTAGTTTTATACTTTAAAAATTGCAACTACCCATCTAACCACCTAATCTATGGTTGAGATTCATTTACAAGATCTAGGGCCATCATTTAATGCACCCTCATTTAATTATTAACTCACTTTAATTATTAAATAACTTTTAAGTGAGACCCATACAATAAAGTACAAAACATCACTTTATTTATATATAACTCAGTTTTATACATAAATACACAAGGGACAAATTCTATGTCCTCTTTATCACACAACACCAAAACTATAAAGAGGACCTTCAGAGTTAACATTTCAACAGACTGAAACTGATCTTTACAGAGCTTTTCCATCTACCACTAAATGGGATTGGTTTATTGACATATATTATTCATAAAGGTTGGTTGAAAAGGGAGATGTGACATTTCAACATTGACCCCGTGGCATTCATGAGGCTCTTTACTGAGATATTTGAATGTAAAAACTTGATTTGAAAATGAAACAATAGAGATAGATTCCAAAGGTCAAGATGGGAGGGTGGATTGAAAAAAGGTAGCTTGCATCGCATCACTTAAGCTTGTTGACCCCAATTCTTGATAAGATAATGGACATTGGTTAAGGAAATCATTAGGATCAACATCATATGGATGGGACTTAGATTGATCATCTTCACACATGCATATAGCCAAAGGGATATGATCAAGAGTTGAACACTCATCAAATTTAGAAGGGTAAAAAATGGAATCCTCATAAGCATGTAGGCACCAATCTTAAGATGATACGACTTTTAAAGATACTTGATCTTGATTAAGGTGATTCTCAACCATTCCGTTATCATAAGGTTGCTCTTCTAGGGTCCTTTCTAAAAACTCCTCACATAAAGATGAGCTAGGATTTTCTTCAAGAATTTTGTCATTTGACTTTGAGGCATCCCTTAAGGAAATTCCCCCTTGGACAGGCTGATCCTTAACTACACAATGATTAGAGAATTGATTTTCTAAGGCTACCTTGATGGCTTCCCAAATGTAATTTTCAATTGTGGATATCTCTTCTGAAGAATCATCAAAAGAACAATTAAGGAACCCTTAAATGTATTCATCATTGTGTTCTACATACTCATCTTTCGATATCTCAGAGTCAAGGGTCAACGGTCAAATTATACTTAGGATTATCCAAACAATGATCCAATATTGATAAATGTTCAAGAGGCATTCCTTGACCTTCTAAGGAATCTTCTGAATATTGGCTATGGGTTTCATCTTCATCATCATTGTAGCAGGGATACTCAACTTTGTCATGAGGCTTTGGGAAACTTCGTCTTTCTTTGAGTCCCTTTATTTTGGCTACCTTTTGAGTTAAAATACTTGAACTATTTATCAATTAAACAATAGGATCATGTGAGGGAAAACTTTGGTCTTGTATTTGATCTTCTATGTTCTCTCCCCTGTTTCAGTTTCATATTTGGAACAAGAACCCCTTTAGGATTTGCGATTATTCATTTTTTCAACGAAATATACTTTTGTTTCCATTTATGGCTTCATACTGTGCACATATGAGGTTCACAAGGTCCTTTTCTTCAGCATGAAGCCAAGAATTCCCTTAAAAGCGTCTAGGTAGTAGATTAGGATGGCAGGGTTTTCAGGTTTGATGCCTTTTGGGATTCTTTCAAGGGTTTCATCAAATCTTTGATTCAATTCTCAAACGGTTTCATTGTCTTCCTTCTGTATCTCACATAGCTGGTTCAAGAAATCCATGCCATCGGAGCAAATTCTTCACTCTTTCAGGAACTTCTACTCAAACATATCATACTTAATAATGCTATTGTTTGCTATGCCTATAAAGTAGTCATAGGCAATTCCATGCAATGATGCAGCCAATAGTTTCATGCATACATCCTCATGGGTTATATGTAATTTATTAATAGTTTCCCAAAATAGGTTAAGTGTTCTTCGGTAGATGTCTCATAGTTTCACTGAATGTAGGCATCCTTTCATGTGCTTGGTTAGGGACTACATGCAGATACCCAATGATCTTAGAGAAGTCAAAGGGAGAAACGCTTTTTGGGCTAAAATCCCTTGGTCGGTTACAACTAGCCTCGAGTGCTGAGGCTAAAATTTTCAAGAGCTTGAATGTAAAGCATCACATACATTAACGAACTCCATGGGTTATAGGTATGATGGGATCGGTCACAATTGGAGTCGTGGAGTGGAGTTGCCATGTGAAGGGGAACAGAGCTTCGCCAAAATGGATGTCGTTACAAGCAAGGGAGATAGCGATGTCAAAATATGATATAACCATAAGATGGCAAGGACATCAATCAAGCAAACAAATATGCCACCCAAAACAAAAGTGTAGGATGATAAATGACTAGACAAGGTAGCAAGGATAGATTCACTATGATCAACCAGGGCTGTCTTCGTCTCCTCGGTAATGGCGCCAAAGATGTTGTCACACAATGTGGGGATCTCTGTATTGGGAGATATGGATGATCGCCAAATTGGTGAAACCTCAGGACTTTGCTCCAAATTGTCACACCGAGCAGGATCCCCTCTTTTTAGGCTTGTTGGATTTGTGAGGAACAGACCCAGACTAGCTACAAGAGGTGTCCCCCAGTCCTACTTTCCTAGGCACTTGCTGGTAAAACCAACTTTCCTAAAGTAGTTGCAGTACTGCTTTTGGAAGGGAAACATGGCACAGTGAAAGGTTAACAAAAATGAAACTTGGTACCCTGGGAGGTTTGCTATTACCGGATAAAGTTGGTATGAGCAGTGATAATCACCCATAGAATAGTTAAGACACACAACCAACGGAAATAAAGATGGATGCACAAGCTACTTGAAATGCATATGGTGGATATACTTAGATTTGTTGAAATTTAGCGTTAGCATATAACTTAAAAAATTTGCAGATAAACTTAAACTTATAATCTGTGCAATAAAAACACATTCATCACATTGGCACAATGGGCACAAGATTTTTCACTGGGGAAATCTTCAAAGGACAAAAACCCCAAAAGCATTAGAAGCTCATCTCGTAAATGAGATGACTTAGGAAATTCTTCAAAAGGTTCCTCAAACCTAGATCTGGGTTTTAACCATAGTACAACAAAATTCTCAGTAAAAGTCAGAGCAAGAATGTCAAGCCCTAGCAGTAGAAATTTCTAGATCTGCTTGGAAAGGACTGTCCAAAAACAGTCTGCCAGATAACTGTAAAAATTGAAAAATTCTCAGATTTGAAAAAATCAAAATTTTTCCAGATCTGTCAAGTGCTGCCCGATCCTGCTTCTGCCTTGTCTGACTTTCACCTGCCCGACCGTACTTTGCCCAAGTGCCCTGTTTGCTACCTGATTTTTCTTTGGGTTGGCCTGAGGGCTTGTTAAAGGCCTGGCAGCCTTACGGCTGCCATAAGACCCTCACGGGTCTGTCTTTGGGTTGCTCGGAGGGCCTGTTAGGCCTCGGCAATCCTCACGGGAATTCCCACGGGCTACCCGAGTGTGCCTCACGGGCCTCAGCCCTCACGAGTACCTCAGCCCTCACGAGTATGCTTGCTAGAGGTTGCCTGGAGGTGCCGAGAGGGCAGTGCCCTCTAAAGTGCTGCCCGGAGAAGGACTGCCCACAAAACAGAAGAAGGGCTGCCCACACTAAAATCTCAGCTGCCCGAACTGCCTGAAAAAATGAAGAGGGCTGCCCAAAAACGAAATGCTGAAGGTGGCTGTCCAAAAAACATGCTGAAGATAGATTTGCTGTTAAAACCCTAGCAGAGGGTTTGCTGAGAATGGATGCCCTAGCTGAGGCAAGAACATAAAACAGTCTTCTTCAGAGCTTTACCTGTCAGAGCAAACTTGTATGTAATAATGAGAAGACTTGATCTTCTTATATAGCCTTCATTCACCTGTTAAGTGGACCAAAATTAGAAAAGATAAAAATAATAATATTTTAATATTTTCCTAATTTCACTCTTACCTTCTTACCAAAAGGTCTTTTTATTTATCTTTGACTTTTACCAAAAGTCCTTATTTATTTTTGACTTCCACCCGTGGCCCTTTTTCTGTGGTACAAAAGTCTTTATTTATTTTCACTTTTCACTTTAGCCTTTTTCCAAGTGCCCCTATGGTCCTTTTTGATTCGAAAAGTACATCATCATAAACAAAGAGAGTTACTAATGCTTTTATCCCACACTCTGTGTGACACCTAGATCTGGTACTAGGGTAACTTAACCAAGGGTAGCTAATCCTAGGAGAAGTACACCAAGTCCATATATCAAGGGTCAGAGTGCCACACATGCCTAGACCCAGTCTAGGGCTTACAGTGCCTTCATTCTCCAAGAGAATGGCTACTTAGAACTAAGCTGAGTCTACCAGTACTAGACTGGTCTACATCGTGGTCCTGGACCAGATGTTTACTCAACACTAGGTTGAGTCTACCCAGGGCAGAGCTGGGTCTATATCATGGTCCCAGACTAGATATCTACCATTCAACAGAATGGTTAGTCAACACTGGGTTGAGTCTTCACCATGGTTCCAGACCAGGTAGTCCCATTAGGAGGCTCTTGATGCTGCTCAGAAAAATCAACAAGATTTAGAAGTGGCTGTCCTAGATCTTAACTATGGCAAACAGACAGGCCATCATGTAAACAAAGTCTAAGGCTATAAAAAAGTACCAAAATGATTAAGTACTAGAGGTAAATAAATCAGTTCTCGTTCTAGTTAAACATTGTCAAGTATGATCGTAGGATTTGTATAGGAAATGTGTTTGGGCAAAATTTGAGAGCTGGGGCACCAAAATAAGATCGATGTAGCAAAGGAATCAGATCTGGAATGTTCGGAACAGTGAGGAAAAACAAGCATGAGAGGGGAAGGAAATGATACCCAAGTGACTGAAGCTTATCCCTTCAGTTTGGAATCTTTTCTCCATGGATTGCCTAGAAGTCTGGAGTTTGGAAGTGAAGCATTGTATGTACTCTTTTCACTGCTGTTTTGTACCTTGTTTTGCAACAGCTCTAAGGCTGAAAATTCACAGGGTTAAAGACTCAGAAACCTCTAATATTAGAGTTGAAATTTCTGTTTTGCATTAAAAGTCATAAAGGCATTTACAAGGGACAAAATTTCACAGGACTTAGATATAGACAAATAATAAAGTCTCACTAATAAAGTGATGCAATCATTAGGCATTTGGTATTTGGTAGTTACGTAATGTACTCCTCTTCTTCTACTATGTAATGAAACATCAATCATCTAATGAGTTAACAAATCCACTCTCATTCACGTGTATTTGTGTTCAAGCATGTGTCTGTAAACCTCACAGTGCCCAGTGTAAGCCTAAATGGGGCTTAAGCTGATAGGAACATCGAGGGAGGCACACAATAGAGGCAACCAGCCTGTGGAATTGGCCTTCAGACCTCTTGAATGAACCTCAAAGAACTCCATCACTCGAGCTTGCCCATAGAGCTAGGGAACCTTTGATATTACTTTCCAACCGGATTTTCACAAGCAGGATCTTTAGTTTTACATTCTTCCAATAAAGCCCAATGTAATGAAAGTTCAGAAGCCCACTGTTTACTGATAAAAGCAGAAAAATTGACCAAAGGTCAGCGGGGTAATCCCACGATTATGGGCTCAAGTTGGGCTTTGATTATTGATACCAATGTAATCACCAAAATTGGTTGATATACTGAATATCCAAAATAACTAGGACAACAATAAGAAATACATATAAGATAACTATAATTTATTGAAATGTGACCTTGGTTATTTAATATTGTTATATTATGATTATATTATCATTTACCATAGGTGTATTAATGCATGTTACTCTGCTACGAAAGTGGTTTTGTTGTTATAATAGAAGTAATGGTTAATGTGCATTTTTCCTACCTGTTACTCTTGTTCTTGGATTGTTCTGGATATTTTAGTACTAAATTCTTGCCAGGGCAGATTATTTTAATGTTCTTGAGCTTCGAAGGTTATTTAATAAAGTTATTCACATTGAAATTTAATGTGTCATACGCCATTGTAGTGTAATCAATAAAAAATAATATCAGTAACAGTATGAAGGGAGAACCTTACGAAGTTTATGATCACCAAATTTTAAAGCTAGAGCCTAAGGCTTATGATGGTGTACAATACTATAATAAATAAAATATTGAAATTGAGCAAGAATTTCCGTATGCATATCTGTAGTTTGAAGAATTTGCAGTATTAGTGGTTTTTTTATGGTGAATTATCTCTAAATTGAAGATGAAATACTTTGCGAAAGTGATGATTGTGTGATGTCTTCTGAAACGCGTTACTATAGTAAGATGAGTATGTAGCAGAAGTACAAGTAATTCCATGTGGAGTGATGCCAAATCATGAATATAATTAATTGAAACTGAAATTGCTCTAGTTAATGAGTATTTCATAGTAAGAAGAACGAGAATGATTAGTGGATGAAATGAGAGTTTCCTTCACTATATAGTATAAATACTTGCTTGTAACCTCTCATCTGTAAGGCATAACGATCATGTATTAGGAGGCTTGAATTTATTTGTGGGATGGCTAATGTATAAAATGTGGATGACCTTGTAGTAAGTTCAAGGTAGTTTTCTGTAATAAATTTAGGTATGTCACGTCCCCTCCCGCCTTGGAGGAGAAACGCGACTGCTATTGCTCGCTTTGATACCACAATGTAGCGTACCCGCTACTCTGATATACCATGATGTCATGAACCCGGTGCCCATACACCTGACTGATATGCAGAATAATTTAAAATTTCTCTTTACTATCTCTTTAACATAGTCATTGTAACCCAGTGCCCATACACCTGACTGATATGCATAAAGATCATTGTAACAGTCGTTCCACCATCAACATATCCACTCTGTAACCGGAAAGGTCATTTCTGCACTGAGCCCGACCTTTCCGTACTCTGCCTTCCGCATTCCGCTTTCCATCTTCTGTTGCGGAATCCAGGAACCAAAAACATAATGTGGGACGGAGTCATTCAAACACTTTCCGCTTTCTGCCTTCCGTTGAGGAACTCGGGAATTAGAAACTCAACATATCGATACCTTGACTTGTCCACTTTTCGGCTTTCCACCTTACGTCGTGGAGCTCGAAATCGGAAAACCCACGAAATGAACACTTTGTCTTTCGACTTTCTACCTTTTGAATTTCGCCTCTCCGCCTTCAGCTGCGGACCTCGAAAATCGAAAAACTCAGGAAACTAATACTTTGTCTTTCGACTTTCTGCCTTTCGACTCCTGCCTTTCCGCCTTCCACTGTGGACCTTGGAAATCGAAAAACCCGTGAAACAAACACTTTGTCTTTCGACTTTTCGCCTTCCGTTGTGGACCTTGGAAATCGGAAAAACCACTTTTTGCCTTAACCTTTTTCCCATTTTTCGCCTTCCGCCTTCCGCCGGAAAATTCCGGGGTGCAGAAAACACACTTTTGCCTTAGAATCTTCGGCTCTTTTTCCGCTTTCGCCTTCCGCCTTCTGCAGATGAATTTCAGGGTCCAGAAAACCAACATTCTGCCTTGTTTCAACTTCTCTCCTTCACCTCTCGCCTTCCGCCTTCCGCAGGTGGATTTTGGGGTATAGAAACACTCAGATGCCTTCTGACTCTATAACCAGGCTTCTAGCCTCCATGAGCATAAGCAAAATGCATTGAAACATACAAGGCATATACAGATGCAAATGTAGGAACATTTAAGTCAAATGATCCACTAGAAGACCTTTATCTTCTTCTGGCACCGCTCTTTCTTCCTTCCGGATTTACTGCTCGATGCCCAGAGTTCATCTGCCTTTGGATGTCTGTCAAACTCTGCACCATGGCTGCATTCAGCTGATTCTGCTCTTCTTGAGCTTTAATCATTCTTTCATTGTTTTCTCTGTAACTTTGCATCTCCACCCTTAGGCTTCTCATGGTGGCTGCAATATCTGGGGGAGCATCTTGATATCTCCTTCCATTGGACTTTGTTTCTGCATTTCCAACTCGAATGTTTTCCCCCATAGCATCTGCCTTGTGCTCATAGGGATCCTGTGCATCATTCATGCTGTAGGTTCTCATGGTCGAGCCAAAAACCAACTTTTCCAAACTACACTATGACTTTGCAAAATGTGTTAATAAACACGTTGTTAAACAATCTCAGAATTCAAAAACCACTTATCGTGGAACCAATAGCTTTGAAAACTATTTACTTGGCCCATCCAGGCCCAATGTTGTAACCAATAGTTCTGATACCACAATGTCACGTCCCCTCCTGCCTTGGAGGAGAAACGCGATTGCTGCTGCTCGCTCTGATACCACAATCTAGCATACCCGCTACTCTGATATACCATGATGTCATGAACTTGGTACCCATACACTTGATTGATATGTGGAATAATTTAAAACTTCTCTTTACTATCTCTTTAACACATTCATGGGTCATATACATCCTTTAACCTTCATGCTTAAGCATAAAGATCATTGTAACAGTCGTTCCACCATCAATAGATCCACTATGTAACCGGAAAGGTCATTACTGCATTGAGCTTGACCTTTCCGCACTTCGCCTTCAGCATTCCCCTTTTCGCCTTTCGCTGTGGAATTCGGGAACCAGAAACATAATGTGGGACAATGTCATTCAAACACTTTTTGCCTTCCGCTGCGGAGCTCGAGTATCAGAAACTCAACATATCAATACCTTGACTTGTCCACTTTTCGCCTTCCAACTTCTGCTTTTCCGCCTTCCGTTGCGGACCTCGGATATCAGAAAACTCGCGAAACGAAAACTTTGTCTTTCAACTTTCCGCCTTTTGACTTCCCCTGCGGCCCTCGAAAATGGGAAAAACCGCGAAACGAACACTTTGTCTTTCGACTTTCCGCCTTTCGATTTCCACCTTTCTGCCTTTCGCTGTCGACCTCGGAAATCGGAAAACCCGCGAAACGAACACTATGTCTTTCCACTTTCTGCCTTTCGACTTCCGCCTTTCGCTTCAGACCTCGGAAATCGGAAAAACCACTTTTTGCCTTAACCTTTTTCCCATTTTTCGCCTCTCACCTTTCGTAGGCGAATTCTGGGGTGCGGAAAACCAACATTCTGCCTTGTTTCAACTTCTCTCCTCCGCCTTCCGCAGGCAGATTCCGGGGTGCGGAAACGCTTAAGTCAGATGCCTTCTGACTCTATAACCAAGCTTCTAGCCTCCATGGTCATAAGCAAAATGCATTGAAACGTACAAGGCATATACAGATGCAAATGCAGGAACATTTAACAACGATAAACTCTATTGAAATCATTAGCAAGCATTCATCATATTCAATTCATTCATAAGCAAATACATTGCATAAATAAGAATAACAGATAATACTTATCCTGAAGATGAAGCTATCCCGCAACTAACTATGTCGCTGCAATGTTCCACCCAACCATAGGCCAGTTGTGTTCATTAATCTCTCAACACAACTGCCACCTTCAAGCTGGGTATGACTTCCACAGGGAACTAGGGAATAACATACTCACACACAACCAGATCATGTCACACATAGTCAAGCCAACCTTCAGTTGGGTTTATCAGATTGTCCAGCCAAGCCAACACACAGTTGGGTTTATTAGGCTGCAAGCAACAAGCCAATACACTGCTGGGTTTATTAAGCTACACAGCCAAGCCAGCTAACAGTTGGGTTTATCAGATTGCACACAGTCAAGCCAACATTCATGTTAAGGACCAGCCAATCCAACAAATGGGTTTATCAGGCTACACAGCCAAGCATCATTCACAGTTGGGTTGATCAGGCTGTCCAGCCAAGGATCACACATGGCCAAAATGCACAACAAGACACGACCAAGCCATCATTCATAGTTGGGTTGATCAGGCTGTCCAGCCAAGGATCACACATGGCCAAAATGCACAACAAGACACAGCCAAGCCAACTACCAGTTGGGTTTATCAAGTTGCTCAGCCAAGCCAATATCCAATTGGGTTTATCAGGTTGCCCAACCAAGCCAACATACAATTGGGTGTATCAGGTTGTCAGCCAAGCCAATCTCTTTTGGGTTTATTAGGTTGCTAAGGCAGTGGAAAGGAAGAATGGCTAAGCTAGGGGCTCATTCAAGAGCTAGGGACACCTCCACAAGATCTATCTAGCCTGGCATCCACAATACCTACACACCCAACACAAGGAAGCATTTCTTTCTCTGCTACACAGTCCCTCGGGCTATGCCTTCCCTTCCAGTGCTCTTCAGGGTGTGCATAGAAGATTCACCAGGCAATCTTATCTTTTTGTGAGGTTCCGCTCTGCACTAGGTTTATCAAGCCCATTCGACGTCTCTTCCACTCCTAAGTCTTGCATACAGTTCAGACCCAAACCAAGGTGCACATCACAACAAACCATAGGGAGACACATCAACGCAGGGCTTCACTCTGTAACACAGAGAAGCAGGGTCTCATACCACTCTGTAGTTCAGGATAACACTGTAACACAACAACCAGGGTTCCAGACCACATTGTCACACGTAAAACGCTGCAGAACAACCCGTTCCACGACTCAGGAGAGTGAACAATGCATAATGTGTATCCTCCCCAACAATGAACGTTGAGAAAACCACAAAACCTTCCCCGACTGAGGGAAAAGATGGATTGATTCACATCCACGTGCTTGCTTTAGAAGCAAGAACACGGCTTCTGTAGACTGCAAGCTTGCTCAGTCATGAAATCGACTGCTATACCTTGTACTGCCCAAGGCATTAATTGCCTCAACCGATCTTCTGGAAGAATTGAATGATTGAGCACAGAGGACGAATAGGGTAGACGAGCTTAACGAACAGGTAACTTTGACAAATCGACGGTTGAGATCGATTGTCAAAATGGATCGACGACGCACAACAATTCCGTTGGGTGAAGATGCGCGGCTTAGAAAACTCTTGATGTACACAAAATTCTTATGAAATCCACTTCACCAAATTTGAAGTCCATCGTTGATCTGGTGGGGACATAGATTTGGCGGTCTACAAAATTTTCGTTGATTCAACTAGCAAGTTGTTTAACATCAGCGAGTGGGCACAAAATTCTTATCCAAAAGGATTTGTTTTTAGCTTGAGTTCGCCTGGGTGAGTTGGGCGACAAATCAATGAAGGTTTTTCCATTGATTAGACCGGGTTTTGTGAGGATTGGACACGCAATCTCTCACCTCACATCTGCTTAGATAACTCCCTCTCCCGATTCCTTGTGAAATCATGCCCCCGTCTCTTTCACGTTGCAGTGCATAGCTAGTTGTGGTATTTTATTAAATTGCAGATTTACATGATATTCCAAAATGTGCTGTGCTTGACAACACGCGAAACCATAGGAATTGATCCTGATCGCCTATACACAAAACACTAAATCAATGGTAGGGCCTTGGCCTTGAGCTCCTTGGCATGGTTTAATACAATATATACATCATGTACAATATTAATACCACAGGGTCAAAACCGGGGTGTTACATTTCCCTCCCCCTTCATTAGCACTGTTCTCAGTGCTTTATAAAACTGCACAAAAATGGATGTGCCAATCGCATGGCATCCTCCAGTTTCCACGTAGCCTCTTCAGGACTGTAGTGCTTCCACTGCACCTTTACCTGTCCAACGACTCGATTTTGGAGCACTGCGACCTTCCTGTTGAGGATGCACAATGGCTCGGTTTGGAACTCTCCCTCGGGTTCCACCTGAATCACATCCCAATTTATCACATGGTTAGGGTCATGTACATATTTCTTAAGCAAAGAAACATGAAAAACATTATGAGCTCTAGTGCTAACAGGTAATGCAAGTCTATATACAACTGACCCTATTCTTTCAAGCACTTCAAAAGGCCCACAATATGTAGGTGACAACTTTGCACAACTTCCAAGCTTCAAGGAACTCTTCCTTGCCCTCACTCTGAGGTAAACATGATCCCCAACATTGAACTCTCTGTGCACTCTATGCTTATCTACATAGCTTTTCTGTTTGTCTTCGGCTACTTTCAGGTTCTGCTTGATCTTTGCAACCTCTTGCTCGATTTCCTTGTTCACTGGATTATCCCAACTTACTGGTGTCCTACACCTTCTTCCATGCAAAGCTTCATAAGGACTCATTCCCAATGATGCTTGCTGTCCATTATTGTAGGAAAACTCTACCAAGTGTAAATAATCCTCCCACTTGGATGGTTAGTCCATCACTTACAAGCGAAGCATGTCTTCAAGCACCTGATTCATTCTCTCTGTCTGTCCATCAGTTTGAGGATGGTAGGTGGTGCTGAAATTCAACTTGGTACCCAAATCTGCAAACAGACCCTTCCAAAACTTGGAAGTGAACTTGGGATTCCTGTCAGAGATTATTGCCTCAGGCAATCCATGCAATCTGAAAATCTCCTTCATGAAGATTTTTGCAATGGCATCAGTCTTATATGTGGACTTAACCGGTATAAAATGTGATGCCTTTGTCAACTTGTCCACCACAACCATCGTGGAATCATGTTGTCTTGCAGTCATTGGCAATCCTGTAACAAAATTCATGGAAACAACTTCCCATTTCCATTTTGGAACTGGCAAAGGCTGCAATAGCCCTGCTGGGTGTTGATGCTCAACCTTCACCTGCTGATATTTCATGCACTTAGAAATATACTCAGTAATCTCCTTTTTCATTCTTGGCCAAAAGTATTGCTTTCTGGCTGTAGCAATTGTCTTCTGATATCCTGGGTGACCAGAATATGGAGCTTCATGGATTTCATCCATAACAATTCTCCTCAAGTCTGCTACATTTGGAATATTAATTATGTTCTTATAGGTAAGAAGTTCATCTTCTTCCAATTTATATACCTCATACTTCTTTTCAAGGCTTTGCTGCTATCTCAAATCTGCTTGCCAACCAGATTTGCTGTTGTCTCAAATCTGGTTGGCAAGTACTAAGAGATGCCACATGCATTTCTTGCACCTTCCTGCTGAGTGCATCAACAACCTTGTTTTCTTTTCCTTTTATGTGGTTGATTTCAAAATCAAACTCACATAAAAAATCAATCCATATAGCTTGCCTAGCATTTGAAGTTGGTTGATCAAACAAGTATTTTAGACCACTATGATCTGTGCTTAGCTCTAACTTTCTGCCCATTAAGTAATGCCTCCACATCTTGAGAGCATGTACTATGGCTGCAAGTTCTAGATCATGAGTAGCATAGTTCCTCTTATCTTCCTTCAACTTTCTGGATTCATAGCATACCATGTGGTTGTCTTGCATAAGAACTCCTCCAAGTCCTTGATTACATGCATCGGTACACACCACCAAGTCCTTTTCTAGGTTTGCAATTTTCAGAATTGGTGCACTTGTAAGAAGATTCTTCAACTGCTGGAAGCTTTCTTCACATCTTGGCGTCCATTCAAACTTTATCCTCTTCTTTTGCAAAGAAGTGATTGAATGTGCAACCTTGGAGAATCCTTCAATGAACCTCCTGTAATATCCTGCAAATCCCATAAAAGATCTTACATCTGTCGCATTTCTTGGGGTTAGCAAATTCATAATGGCTTCAATCTTCTCAGGGTCCACAGATATGCCTTCCTCTGAGATAATGTGACCCAAATAATGAATTCTATCTTTATAAAAGTCACATTTGCTCAACTTCGCATACAACTTATGCTCTCGTAGCAATTTCAATGTCAGTCTCAAATGTTCTTCATGCTCTTCCTCATTTTTAGAATAAATAAGAATGTCATCCAGGAAAACAAGAACAAACTTGTCTAGATACTTGCTGAAAACACTATTCATGAGGCACATGAATGTAGCTGGTGCATTTGTGAGACCAAATGGTACCACTACAAACTCATAGTGTCCAAACCTTGTTTTGAAGGCTGTCTTATGAATATCTTCCTTCTTGATTCTTACCTGATGGTAACCAGACCTCAAGTCAATTTTTGGAAATACCTTTGCTCCTCTCATTTGATAAAAAAGGTCATCAATTCGAGGTAAAGGGTATTTATTCTTCACAGTAACCTTGTTTAACTGTCTGTAATCAATACACAACTCGAGTGTATCATCTTTCTTCTTCACAAACAGAACTGGTGCTCCCCAAGGGGACACACTTGGCCTGATATACTTCTTTTCCAACAACTCTTGCAACTGCATCTTCAGCTCTAGCAATTCTGGTGTGCTCATCCTGTAGGGTGTCTTGGACAATGGTGATGCTCCAAGCACAAGGTCATATGTAAAATTAATGTCTCTCTTCGGAGGAAATCCTGGATTCTCATCAGGAAAAACATCCCTGAATTCTTCAACATATGAAAGTCCTCCAACCTAGGAGTTTCATTCTCCATTGCCTCCAAAACATGGGCTGCATACAATCTGCAACCTTTCCTACAGAACTTCTTCAGCTGCATTGCTGAAATTTGCCTAACAGAGATCACCTTTGGAATGCCTCTTACAACCCTTAGGTTTCCTTCTTCATCCATGCATTCGAAAGTCTTATTGTAACAATCAAGCTTAATTATATGAACTTCTAACCAATCCATTCCAATGAGAATATCATAAGAACCAAGTGGCAGAACATTCAAGTTTGCACAAGTGACTAACCCATCCATCTGTAATGGACACTTCTCTACCACTTCACTAACTTTTCTCTTGGTTCTAGTGGCTAGTTGAACTAACCATGATTTTCTATGCTTTAACTTCTTAAGAGCACAAATCCCAACAATTCTAGGAGTGATATAAGTGTGAGTAGATCCAGGGTTAATCATAACAGAAACAGATTGCTCAACAATCTTGCCGTCCAACTTCAACCACAATTGATTGATGATCTGCCTGGCGATCCTTCAGTGTTGCATAAATTCTATGGATGATCCTTGCTACTTGACCCACCGTTTCAGCTCCTTGGACATTGTGAGCTTGCCCTACATACCCATTCTCATGCGGACAGTTCCTGCGCATATGGTTTTCTCCACATCTCCAACATTGAAGAGGTTCTCTGATCTCTTTTGGATCTCTTTGCCTGTCTCCCATCACTCTGGCTAGAGTCACAGCTTGTGATGGCTGCCTTTGTTGATTTCGGAGGTGAGAGAGTTTGAAACCTTTCTTCCTTTGGTCAAACTTCTCATTCTTCTTTTCCTTCCATGCCTTATGGATATCAGGTTTGCTTTTGTTATGATTGTAGCAATACTTGGCCTTTCTTATAGCCTCTTCTAGAGTTTTAGGTTCATCAATCTCAATTTTGTCTTTGTATGACTGAGGTAGCCCACTCAGAAAACGCTGAATTTTCACTTTATCATCTCTGATGTACCTGACATACCTCAACATCTCCAAGAATTTGTTTGCATACTTTTCCATGGTCAACTACCCCAATTTCAGCTCATGGAACTCTTTAATCTTGGAGAGGTACTTCTGTTTGAAATACTTCTTGAACTGCTTCCACACAATCTGTCTGTCATTAATCTTCTTCACCTGCCTGAGGTGCTCCCACCATATAGATGCTCTTCCATTCAGATTGAAGATGGATACCCTTGCCTTCATATTTCCAGAGTAGTTTTGAACATGGAAATATTTCAGATTGAAGATGGATACCCTTGCCTTCATATTTCCAGAGTAGTTTTGAATATGGAAATATTTCTTCATCCCAAGAAAAGCCAAGCTTCAGCTCCTTGACCGATCTTTACCTCACCATCACAGGTAGGAGGCCTTGCCTTCTTAAATTCATCACGTGAATTGTTCCAGTAACGCCTCTTCCTCTTATCCCTGTGAGATGAAGAGCTTGAACTCCCAATGGATCCTTCAGAGTTAGATGATCGACTAGAAGACCTTTTTCTTCTTCTGGCACCGCTGTTGCTTCCTTCCGGATTTACTGCTCGATGCGCAGAGTTAATCCGCCTTTGGATGTTTGTCAAACTTTGCTGCATGGATGCATTCAACTGATTCTGCTCTTCCTGAGCTTTAATCATTTTTTCATTGTCTTCTTTGTAACTTTGCATCCCCACCTTTAGGCTTCTCATGGTGGCTGCAATATATGGGGGAGTATCTTGATATCTCCTTCCATTGGACTCTGTTTCAACATTTCCAACTTGAATGTTTTCCCCCATAGCATCTGCCATGTGCTCATACAGATCTTGTGCATCATTCATGCTGTAGGTTCTCATGGTCAAGCCAAAAACCAACTTTTCCAAACTGCACAATGACTCTGTAAAATGTGTTAATAAACACGCTGTTAGGCAATTTCAGAATTCAAAAACCACTTACCGTGGAAACAATACCTCTGAAAACTATTCATGTGGCCCATCTAGGCCCAATGTTTTAACCAATAGCTCTGATGCCACAATGTCATGTCCCCTCCCGCCTTGGAGAAGAAACGCGACTGCTACTGCTCGCTCTGATACAACAATGTAGCGTACTCGCTACTCTAATATACCACGATGCCACGTAGTGTACTCGCTACTTTGATATACCACTGATATGCGGAATAATTTAAAATTTCTCTTTAGTATCTCTTTAACACAGTCATGGGTCATATACATCCTTTAACCTTCATGCTTAAGCATAAAGATCATTATAACAGTCGTTTCGCCATCAACATATCCACTTTGTAACCGGAAAGGTCATTTCTGCACTGAACCCGACTTTTTGCACTCCGCCTTCCGCATTCCTCTTTCTGCCTTTCGCTGTGGAATATGGGAACCGGAAACATAATGTGGGACGGAGTCATTCAAACACTTTCCACCTTCTGCCTTCGTTGCGGAACTCGGGAATTAGAAACACAACATATCGATAACTTGACTTGTCCACTTTCCGCCTTTCTGCCTTCCGCTACAGACCTCGGAAATTGGAAAACCCGCGAAACGAACACTTTGTCTTTCAACTTTCTGCCTTTCGACTTCCGCCTTCCGTTGTGGACCTCGAAAATCGAAAAACCCGCGAAACGAACACTTTGTCTTTCGACTTTCCGCCTTTCGACTTTTGCCATTCCGCCTTCCGCTGCGAACCTCAGAAATCGAAAAACCCGCAAAACGAACACTTTGTCTTCTGACTTTCTGCCTTCTGCCTTTCCGCCTTACGTTGCGAACCTTGGAATTTGAAAAAACCACTTTTTGCCTTAGCCTTTTCTCATTTTCTGCCTCCCTCATTCCGCAGGCTGATTTCGGGGTGTAGAAAACACACTTTTGCCTTAGAATTGCCGGCTCTTTTTTTGCTTCCGACTTCTGCCTTTCGCAGGTGGGTTTCGTGGTGCAGAAAACCAACATTCTGCATTGTTTCAAATTCTCTCCTCCGCCTCCCGCCTTTCGCAGGCAAATTCCGGGGTGCGGAAATGCTTAAGTCAGATGCCTTTTGACTCTACAACCAAGCTTGTAGCCTCCATGATCATAAGCAAAATGCATTGAAACATACAAGGCATATAAAGATGCAAATGCAGGAACATTTAACAACAGTAAACTCTACTGAAATCATTAGCAAGCATTCATCATATTCAATTCATTCATAAGCAAATACATTGCATAAATAAGAATAACAGAGAATACTTATCTTGAAGATGAAGCTGTCCCGCAACTAGCTATGTCGCTCAACGTTCCATCCAACCATAGGCCAGTTGTGTTCATTAATTTCTCAACTCAACTGCCACCCCTGAGCTGGGCATGACTTCCACACGGAACGAGGGAGCAACAGACTCACACAACCAAATCATATCACACACAGTCAAGCCAACCTTCAGTTGGGTTTATCTGACTGTCCAGTCAAGCCAACACACAGTTGGGTTTATCAGGCTGCAGGCAATAAACAAATACATTGCTGGGTTTATCAAGCTACAGAGCCAAGCCAACTAACACTTGGGTTTATTAGGCTGCACACAGTCAAGCCAACATTTACATTAAGGACCAACAAAGCCAACAGATGGGTTTATTAGGCTACACAACCAAGCCATCATTCACAGTTGTACATTGCTGGGTTTATCAAGCTACAGAGCCAAGCCAACTAACAGTTGGGTTTATTAGGCTGCACACAGTCAAGCCAACATTCACATTAAGGACCAACAAAGCCAACAGATGGGTTTATTAGGCTACACAACCAAGCCATCATTCACAGTTGGGTTTATCAGGCTGTCCAACCAATGATCACACATGGCCAAATGCATAACAATACACAGCCAAGCCAACTACCAGTTGGGATTATCAGGCATCTCAGCCAAGCCAATATCCAATTGGGTTTATCAAGATGCCCAGCCAAGCCAATATAGAATTGGGTTTATCAGGTTGTCAGCCAAGCCAATCTCCTTTGGGTTTATCAGGCTGCTAAGGCAATGGAAAGGAAGAACCTAGTGGCTCATTCAAGAGCTAGGGACACCTCCACAAGACTTATCTAGCCTGACATCCACAATACCTACATACCCAACACAAGGAAGAATCTCCTTCTCTGCTACACAGTTCCTTGGGCTATGCCTTCCTTCTAGTGCTTTTCAGGGTGTGCATAGAAGATTCACGAGCCACTCTTATCTTTTTGTGAGGTTCCTCTCTGCACTAGGTTTATCAAGCCCATTCGACGTCTCTTCCACTCCTAAGTCTTGCATATAGTTCAAACCCAAACTAGGGTGCACATCACAACAAACCACAGGGAGACATAGCAACACAGGCGTTCACTCTGTAACACAGAGAAACAGGGTCTCATACCACTCTGTAGTTCAGGATAAAACTGTAACACAACAACTAGGGTTTGATACCACACTGTCACACGAAAACGCTGCAGAATAACCCTTTCCGCGTCTCAAGAGAGTGAACAATGCATAATGTGTACCCCCCCAACAATGAACGCTGAGAAAACCACAAAATCTTTCCCAACTGAGGGAAAAGACGGACTGGCACACATCCACGTGCTTACTTGCTTCAGAAGCAAGAACACGGCTTCTGTAGACTGTAGGCTTGCTCAGTCACGAAATCGGCTGCCATACCTCGTACTGCCTAAGGCATTAACTGCCTCAACTGATCTTTTGGAAGAATTGAATGATTGAGCACAGAGGACGAACAGGCTAGACGAGCTTAAAGAACGGGTAACTTTGACAGATCCACGGTTGAGATCGATCGTCAAAATAGATCGACACACACAACAATTCCGCTGGGTGAAGATGTGCGGTTTAGAAAACTCTTGATGTACGCGGAATTCTTATGAAATCCGCTTCACCAAATTTGAAGTCCATCGTTGATCTGGTGGGGACACAGATCTGACAGTCCACAAAATTTCCGCTGATTCAACTAGCAAGTTGTTTAACATTAGCGAGTGGGTGCGGAATTCTTATCCAAAAGAATTTGTTTCGAGCTTGAGTCCCCTTGGGTGAGTTGGACGATAGATCAGCGAAGGTTTTTCCGCTGATTAGACTGGGTTTTGTGAGGATTGGACTTGCAATCTCTCACCTGGCATTTGCTTGGATAACTCCCTTCCGATTCCTTATGAAATCATGCCCCCATCTCTTTCATGTTGCAGTGCAGAGCTAGTTGTGTTATTTTATTAAATTGCAGATTTACATGATATTCCAAAATGTGCCGTGCTTGACCTGCACGAGAAACCATAGGCATCGATTTGGATTGCCTATACACAAAACACCAAATCAATGGCAGGGCCTTGGCCTTGAGCTCCTTGCCATGATTTAATACAATATATGCATCATGTACAATTTTAATACCATGGGGTCAAAACCGGGGTGTTACAAGGTATTCCCTCAAGTAAGTTGTGTCCTTTACTTTATGAATTTAATTGTTTCTTTTAAGTTTTTTCCTTAACATGCTTTTCCTTGTCATAAAGTCTGCATTTATTGCTGTAAGTAAATGTGCATTTTTCAATCATTAGTATTGAGTTCCCAGTAAAGTGCTATTTCTTATTATACCTGGGACAGTCAGGTACTCACTTGTGCCCATGAACTATTACCCTTCATACCACGCCTATTACTAGTGTTGTGGGCCCTTGATCTTTGTGGCACTTCCTAAGTAGCTTGCATGCCATCAACTGTGCAGCAACCTGGATAACCTCATCATCAATATGGGTAATAAACAAAAATACTGAAGCTAGGAACTTTCAGTAGGAGAATGTAGACCCTCCTGAGTTGGGCGGGTTCTTACGCTGCTGGCCAGTATATAGACAGAGCGTCAAGATAAAATGTTGTATGCAAAGGTTCTTATGCTGCTTTCCAGTTTTCCGCATTAACCTGCCTCCCCGCTTTCAGTCCGCTTTCAGTCTGTCTGCCCAGCGTCAGCGAAGAAGCTAGAAGTTGTATCCATTCTTTTCAGCCTTGTAAGCCTTTTCTAGCTAGCCTTGGGAATCTAGCCTTCAATTTTAATTGTGTTAAATTTTTGTTTACTTTATAGTACTTGTGTTATTTAATGTTACTTAATGCATTGTAAGGCTAATCATTAACAGTCACTGCGGCTATTGTTTAAGGGGCAATAAATGCAATTCCTATTTCACATTAAATTCTTATGCAGGGCCATAACAAACAGCATAATTTCCAAATATGAAGTGTTGAATAAACTTGTTAGGCATCTTGACTATTGTGAGTCTTCATCAAATATCGTGTTCATGCTTATTCGTTGCTTGTTGGTTTGTTTATCTAAACTGATAACAAATTTTGGTCTGATTAACTTTCACACTTGTAATAATTATGCACTGTTGAATAACCCAGGCACTTTTGCATGAAAGTAAGGAGGTGGAATTATTTTTATTTCCAGCAAATTGTACAGTTGTCGTTGAACAATCATGAACGCCATAAAAGTTGGATTTTTTGAAAGTTAGCTTTTTGAGCTAATCGTGTGGGTTTTCATGTTTTCAGGTGACAACTGCATTGCCAACCATAGAATTGGACCCTCCCACAATATCGATGACATTTAGCGTGAATGACTCTTCCCTTGGTGGTCGTGATGGAACCCAGGTATACTGCACATAGAAATACAATATCTGTTTTATTGTATTTAAATTTTCAGGATGCATCTATTTTCTCATGTTCAGTCAAAAATCTTTAGCAGATATACATTATTAAACAATTGTAGTATATGACTGAAGCACTGGCCGTTTTCCTGCTAAATGTTGATTGTTCATTAGGAAAGGCAACATAAAGTCAACAGGAAATTCAGAAAACCGCACAATTTGAAATTACAACCAGTGCCTTACGACTCTTTCGTGTCAATTTGTCTAGGATTTTAAGATACATACTATTATTTTAAGTTAATGGAGGGTTATAATTTGTAACCATTTAAAGAAGTGATCAGGTCACTGATATTTTTGCAATAATGAAAGAAAATAACTTGAAGTGTCAAGCCTTTTTAAAATGCCATAAATAAGGTCAAATTGAGGAAAATCATAGGATATAATTTCAGAATTCACCACTCAACCAATTTTCATGAAGGTTTTTCTTTCCTTGTCTGTGAAAGACATACCTAGTGATACAATTGACAAATATTATCAAAGACTATACGGTAAATACATTTAGTATTTTGCATAGTGGAAAACATCGGCATTGGCAAGAAATTGGCGAGGGTCTAGAAAACATCTTCTCGGCAACAACGGCAAAAAAATCGGCAAACCGCGGCAAATATTGAAAAACACAAAATATATTCATTTTTTTCATAATTTTAAGCATATAAAGCAACAATGACATCAAATAAATACATTGGCAATTTGGCACATAAATATAGAAAAAGCACTGATATATATCATGTAGTCATGCCAACTATAGTATGAGACATAAAAGTCGATATTGAAAGTTTGAATATAGTCGTCCAATAGTACTCAAAAGTGGGAAACCAATGGTCCAATACAAAATGACATCACAATACTAGCAGCTAACTATCTGTCTCTGAAATCAATGCTCTCTTCCCCTTTTACGGGAAAAGATCATGGGTTGTTTGCCAGGCCTGCCCTTGACAGTATAAGGTCCTGGACCTGCACTAGATGTCGAACGAAGAGTAGCTGGACTCGGTGCCAATGAGGGACTAGATACATTGATCAGTGTAGAAGGTGGTGTTGATGAAGCCACATCACCCTCCATGAAGTCCTCTTGGTCAAAGCGCTCCTCCTCCTCCTCCTCCTCCTGTGCCTCCTCGTGCTCCTCCTGCCCTGTTGTTGCTGCTCCTCATCTAACCATGCAGGTGCCTCCACCATGATAGGTAACTCAACCTATCATGGTGGACAATACATCAATATTGTTCAGGCAAATGGCATCCACATCGGGTGCTCTCTCCACCAGCTTCATTCACAGTCGAAGATTGTAGTGGACATACACCAAGTCATTCAGGCATGGGAAATCCAACCTGTAAGAGGGTGATAAAAAGATTTAATGAGTCTTGACTCTTGAGGCCAGAGGAAAACAATATGAACGAGGATCTTAAATTACAATGAATTTAATTGCTTTGATAAAGTTATTACCTGGTGCGTTTCTTTGAGTGTATTTTATCAAAGAGACTCCAACTACGCTCACATTCAGAAGAGCTATAGGTTTGGCTAAGGACTCGGATTGCATTTTTTTTCAAATTTGGTGCCCTTACACCATATGTCCTCCACCAAACACCTACAATAAACAAGAAAGAAATAGAATCGGATTATATAATTCAAATTTTACTTTTCAAATAAAATGATAGATCATAAAACACAATTAAAATTTAAGAATTTGAAGTTCAAAATTCAAATAAATTCTAATTTGTAATCACATACTTGGAGTCAAACTGGTCCTTGCATGGATAGCATCGGCATAACCAAATAGTCCAGTAGCCTCTCGATACATCTCCATCTCACGAGTAATACTCGTGCCAGTCTCAAAATTAGGTACCATCCTATTAATACATTCGATAAGTCCTTCCAAAGCCTCTTCATCAAATTCAAATTTACACTTGTAGGAAAAGGCGTGGTTGAGGAAAAGTGCAGCTGCCTCAATAGGTCAATGGAGCATCTCGGTCTATCGTGTATCAATCAAATCCCATAGCGTCACGTGTCTATTGTATCCAGGGGTACCCTTCCCCACATAAATAAGACCGAATAGACTCTTTGGTCCTATCCATGACCTCGTACAAATAGCCCATAACAGGCTTATCACTGTCAACGAATCTCAGAACCTTTACCAAAGGTTCACTGCTTGAGCACACTTTCTCCCCTACTTCCCAAAAGGAGTCGGTGTAAACCAATCTAGCGATATCTTTCCCATCCTCTCTCCTGCAATATGTGCAATCTTGCCACTCATCACAAACAAACATTTGCTTCAGCTCAAACTGAACTTGAAGCAAAGAGTGAAGAGAAATGAAATTGGTGGCAAATCATGTGATTCTAGGGTGCAACAATTCCCTGTTTCTCGTGCATCTCCTCATGAGACTAAGAACCCAAGCATTGTTATATATGAATTTGGTGATACTCCTAGCCTGATCAACAACCTCCTTGATGAGGGGAATTTTTTCCACATCCTCCAACATCAAATCAATACAATATGGAGCGCATGGACTCCAAAATAGTGTGGGGTGCCTCTCCATAAGCAATCTACCAGCAACCACATAATTGGTTGCATTATCAGTTAAGATCTGCACCAAATTATCGAAACCAATCTCCTGAAGGACCCCATCCAACAACTCACATAACAATGCTGCTTCTTTTACCTGTGCCGATGCATCAACGGATTTGATAAACATGGTACCTTTAGGGCACTGCACCAAGAAATTGAGAAGGGTCCTACCCTTCACATCTGTCCAACCATCAGACATCAATCTGGAACCAGAAATCTCCCATGATTGTTTGAAATCCTCCAATCTAGTGTTCATGTCTTTCTTCTCTGCTTGAAGAATTGGCCCCCGAATCTCCTCATATGTAGGGCACTTGTACCCTGGGCCAACAATAGCAATGGCATCACACATAGGCTGAAAAAAAGGATTGTTTCTTGTTATTGTAAGAGGCAAGTCACTCCAGAAAAGCATACTCCCTATAAGCCTATCTGCTTCTTCCTTTTCCTTTTTTTTAACCATGGACTTGATGGAAGGTTGATCACCACTTTCAGTCCATGGAACAAAGAAAGATGAGGCGGCCCTAACAGAAGGTGAACCAATGGCCGTGGAGCCCCCAACACTACCCTCAGTGGGATAATCATATGTCCGTGAGGTCCTAGCCACTCCACATGCAGCAAGTTCAACTCTATTTGCAGCTGACTCTTCCCTTTTTCTATCCTTCAAGTGAATTGCATCATGGGCCATTGTCATAATCTCGGGGGTAACTACACTACAAAGCCCCACATCATGGCCAGGGAGTTTTGCCAAATGGTACTTCAACCTGCTAATGCCTCCTGTCATGTGTTGCTCACACAATTTGCAATGCAATCATTTCCGGTTTGTTCCATCTTTAGGGTCAACATATTGCCAAATGTGTCCAATGCCTTTGGCATTTTTGCAATGGAAATGTATAGCCTCAATAGTCAAACCTGTGGCACAAAAAAAAAAGACATTAAACCCCAATAGAAAAAGACTAACAACAGGCTGGTATATTTTTAAATTGATATTTAGTTCAAGTTTCAACTTCAATAAATTAATAATCAACTATCAAAAAACGGTATATCCAATTTTTCAAAACTAAATTTCAAAATTTATATAAATTATAATATGTTACATTCTTATAATATGTTATGTATTATGATATTATCATTTAGTTAGAATTTTAATTTTTAAATATTAATATCTAGAATATAGATTCTTATATGCACTGTACAGTCACTCAGTTACTCATGAAGGGATGGTTTGAACTTTGAAATCAGAAATTGCATTAACAGTGGAAGACCTTAGAAATGAACAAGAAAATGGCATAGATTTAAAAAAAATTAACTTACCTTTGCGTTTTCCCTTGAGCAAGGGCTCCTCAACAGTTGAATTCTCAATTTCAAATCCTAAAGGCCCGTCAAAGTTCAGACGACCCTCAAACTGCCCTTCAAATGCCAAGACGAACACCTGCAATTTACGATTTTTTAGAATGAAATTCAGAAATGGTGAGTGCGCGGTTGTTTGATAAAACCCTCCTGGTGTGTTTGATAAAACCATCCTAGATACAAAGGATGGTACGGATAAATCTGTGATAATATGTTGTAACAGTAAAACCCTCCTGGTGTGAAACTCTTCGTTCTCCAAGGCGAAATGATCAAATCGAACCCCTAAATTGCCTTTAACCAACTGGACAGAAGACGCGACATTGTTTTGGGTCGAGGAAAAATCGCGATTTTTTAGTTCACCACGCGATGTGCGATTTTTTTGCCTTAAAAAATCGCCAGCCCAAAAATCTCGTAATTTTTCGGGATATCGACAAATAATTGGCAATTCTTTCTTCTATGGTATTTTGTATTTCCTTTGTTGTTATTTTAGTATGGTGATGTTTTAGAGCTAATGAATATTTTGTACTAAGTGTTAGGTGTTTTTGGGTTAGGTAAAATACTGTAGTGTAGTAAGCATTGTAATAAAATAAGTTTATTGACGTTATGAGACTCAACTCGACCAACATGGGACTCAGCTCGACCAACATGGGACTCAACTCAGCGATTCGACAAAACTTAGATTCGGAGTTGGCGAAACTCAACAATAGAAAACGAATTCTAAATACATGAGTTTTTGGGTTTTTTTGAGTTTTTTCAAGTTTCAATGAACCACTGAGTTTAGCCTTGAGAATTTGTTTCACAAGAGACTCAACAAGACTCGACAATACTTGCGAGATTGTGCAGAGTCTCACAACACTAAATTTTATTAAAATGATCCATTGCCATATAATAAAGTAATGTAATAAAGTTAGTGTTTTACTGAACGTTATGGACGATTATTGCAATCAATGGTTGAATATAGGGCTCTGTCTCCTTTATGCACGTGATTAGGATTAATAATATCATTAAGCAACACATTGCATTTCGTTTAATCTTTCCTTTTTCTTGTTACATTTTCATACGGTGTTAGAGTGATGTTTAGGGATGTCCACAACAAAGGAGTGGAAAGGAAGATGTTTTATTAATCCAAAAATGAAATGGAATTATAGTAAATTACATTGATGAATGGAATAGATCTACAAAACTAGAATGTACAACATACCAAAATAGTGATAAGGGGAGTTCAAAAGGCATCTTCCAGGAATGCAATAGAGAATTTAATGCGAGAGGAACAAAAAGTGCTACAACTCATAGGGAGTCTATAAATATAGTCTCTCAATGGTTGAAATAGGTTCTAAGTAAGAAGAGGGGTTAGTTGCTTCAGAGGTATGAATGACAATTTCCACGTCGAGAACTTGTTTGATCATGTCCCTAGAAGAGTGGTCTAGACTAAGAGGGTTGTAGGGAGAGATTCTCAGTGGCCTCCTGATGTTCGTACTAGGGGTGAGAGTGGAAATTGTAGCTGAGGTGGAAGCAAGTGTGGAAGTTCTTGTAACATCCCATGATGAAGATGTTGATGCATTTATAACTCCAGAATGTATTCACTTGTATATCTTATGTATTGTACCCCGATGTTTATTTCGTGAAGTGTCTGTAATGTACTTGAGTCATGTCATGCCTCGATGTTCCTATCGAGAGATTCAATAATGTAAACAAGTCATGTAAAGTCATTGTGGGTAACCCTCCTATTGATCAAGGGTTAAATTCCCCGCATTTGTGGGGCCCTAGGGTTATTAGACTCTCCTAGAGAAGTCGGCCCTAGTGAGTTATTGTTAAGTCGGGAATTAGTATAAATAGAGAGGGAGCTTCTCTATTTATTATACATTCACTCACACTCAGTTGTAGAGCATAACTGAGAGAGAAAAAGTTGTCGGGACAAGAGTGAGATAGACTACTGCTGTCGGGAGATCATCTTACTGTTTTTGGGGTTTTGCTTTTGGTGCTGATTCTATCTTTGAGGAAGTTGCGGGATTTTCTCCTTTATGGTTTCCCCGAGGAAAAACTTTGTGTTCATTGTCTCTTATGTTTGATTGCTGTGCTTGTTATTCTCTCAGTTAAAGATCCTAAGATAATGCCAGCTTAAATGATAAAAATCTAACATGGTATCAGAGCTAACTTGAGAAGAAGACACTGTGCAGCTACGAAAACTAGGGCTTCCTATCTTTTGGATCTCTCTCCACAGATTTTCAGCAAAAGAAAGTTGGATTGACTCTCCTCTCCAGGGCGCATCTTTTTGTTGAAGCAGAATCTTATTCTGAGCATTTTCAGTTTTTGACCCGACACTGCTGCCAAAAATTAGGGCTTCCCACAGAAGTGGAATTTTTGAGTGACCCTAGGCCTGGATTGATCTCCTCCCCAAAATCGAAGTTTAGAGATCAAGATCAAAGTTTTTGGTTGGATAGAACTTCGGGAAAGTCAAACCTTATTCTGCTCCTAAATCTTTTGTATTTCCATTTGAGGTTCTCAGTTAAGATGTTTCATCATACCAAGCTTGATGAAAAGCTTGAGGGAGCTGATAACTTCTGAGCCTGGAAGTATAGGATCTCCTTGGTCTTGGAAGAAAATGAGTTGGACTCCTACATCAATGAGGAGGTTCTAGTTCCAGAGGGAGATGAGGCTAAGGCCTTACACAAGAAGAAATTGGTCATGGCTAAGAGAATTATTGCTAATTCAATCAAGGATCACCTCATACCACAGGTGTCCTCCCTAGAGACACCTAAAGCTATGTTTGATGCCCTGACCAAACTATTTGAAGGAAAGAACATAAACCAGAAGATGACTCTGAGAAACCAATTGAAGAATGTAAAGATCCAGAATGCGGAGACTATCTAGTCCTACATTAGAAGGGTCGCTCAGATCAAGGAACTCTTGGAAGCGGTAGATGAAGAAGTAGAGAATGCAGAAGTTGTGATAACCACCTTGAATGGTCTCCCTAGGGCTTGGGACTCTTTCATTCAAGGGATCTATGCCAGAAAGAAGCTAGTCAAGTTTAGCAGACTATGGGAGGAATGCTCACAAGAAGAAGCTCGAATATTAGCACGAGAAGAAAAGATGGGAAGTGAAGATCAAGCTCTCACAGTACAATCCAAGAAAACTAGAACAAGCTATCATAGATTGTCTAAAGATATGTCTAAGTTCATTTGCTATACATGTGATGAAAGAGGACACTTTGCAAGAGATTGTCCTAGAAACAATGATAGATCTCTCAAGAAGAAGGGAAACAAGAAAGGACATCATGCTCATGTTGCAGAAGATGATGAGCCTTCCAAGAAGAGAATCATACAAGACAGTGATGATTCTTCAAGTGATGAAGAATATGTTTTGATTTCCGCTCTCATGGGAAACATCACACATGGAAGCAATGATTGGCTTATAGACAGTGGGGCTTCCAAACATATGATAGGATTCAAAGAATCCTTTGCGAAACTATCAGAACATGAATCACCTCACAAGTTGAAACCTGGAGATGACTACCAGTATCCAATAAAAGGTAGTGGGAATCCTCCTATAAGCTAGATTCTGGAAAGTCTATAAAGATGAAGGATGTATTGTTTGTACCAGGATTAAAGAAGAACCTCCTCTCCATATCTGCATTAGATGCAAAAGGCATGAGGGTTGCATTTGTAGATGGCCAAGTTCTCATGTGGCCAAAGGGAAAGACTATTGATGATGCAGTAGTGTTTGGGGAACAAGAAGGAGGTCTATACAAATTGAAGGGCCAACCAGAACAAGTTTTGGTCCATGAATCAGTAGAGCCAAATGAACTTTGGCATAGAAGGCTTGCACATTTGCACTATAGGGCACTACCACTTGCAAACAAAGCTGTTGAAGGACTTCCAGAAATTCTGACAAAACATGACGGTGTCTGCAAAGGATGTGCGAAGGGAAAGAACACAAAGAAGACATTTCCAAGTAGCGAGAGCAAAGCAAAAGGAGGCTTGGAAATCATTCACTCCGATATATGCGGTCCGATGTCATCCAATTCATTAGGCGGGTATGTATACTATGTTTCTTTTATTGATGATTTTTCTAGGAAGACATGGATATACTTCTTAAAGAACAAAGATGAAGTATTCAACAAGTTCAAGGAATTCAAAGCTTTGATTGAGAACCACACAGAAAAGAAGATCAAGACCTTTCGATTAGATAATGGTGGAGAATTCACATCAAATGAATTCAAAGAATTATGTAAAGATTCAGGGATTAAGAGGGAGTTGACCACTCCATATAATCCACAACAGAATGGGGTTGCAGAAAGGAAGAATAGAACGATCATGGAAGCTGCAAGGGCCATGCTTCATGATCAAGATCTTCCCATGCATCTATGGGTAGAAGTTGGCAGAACTGCGGTGTATGTACAGAACAGTACTCCACACAGAGTACTCGAGAACAAGACACCTGAAGAAGTCTTTTTCGACAAGAAACCAGAAGTCAACCATTTCAGAATAGTCGGCTGTCCACTGTACATACATATTCCGAAAGAAAACAGGACAAAGTTAGATCCTTCAGGAAGGAAGGGTATATTTGTGGGATACTCTGAAAGCTCAAAGGCTTACAGAATATACTTCCCAGGATTCAAGAAGATCGACATCAGCAGGGATGTAACATTTGACGAAGACTCGGGTTACAACAAATCCAGAAAGAGACCTGCTGAAGAAATTGAAGAAACAGAAGTGCCCAGAATTCATGACACAACCATGAACGAAGAAATCCAAGAAGAAGATCGAGAATTAGAATAACCTCAAGAATCTGTAGATCCACCTCAGGAGAAGAATCCTCACAAGAGGAACCTTGCTTGGGTACGAGAAGCTGTCCAAGGTGCAGAAAGATATGGGGCTCCAGAAGAAAATCACAGAGAAAGGAAAAGAACCAGGTCATGCTCCGGTTATGTTTCCTTATTATGTGACTTCATCGATAAAGAACCTTCCAACTATGAAGAAGCAGCAGAAAGAAAAGAATGGAAGGATGCTATGATCGAAGAGTACAAATCGATCATGAAGAATGATGTTTGGGATGTTATTCCAAGACCAGAAGGGGGGTTTGTTGTAACTTCCAAATGGATCTACAAGATCAAGCATGTTGCAGATGGAAGCATAGAAAAATATAAAGCAAGATTTGTGGCTCGTGGCTTCTCCTAGAAAGAAGGAATAGATTATGAAGAAACTTTTGCACTTGGAGCCAGATACACTTCCATTAGATCAGTACTTGCTCTGGCTGCAGTAATGAAATGGAAGATACACCAGTTGGATGTCAAGACTGCTTTCTTGAATGGTGTAGTGGAAGAGGAAGTGTATGTGGAGCAATCGCTCGGTTTTGAGACACATGACAGGGAGACTCATATGTGTAAACTAAAGAAAGCCCTGTACGGTTTGAAACAGGCACCCAGGACATGGTACGACAGGATTGATAGCTTCCTATCCAGTTTGGGCTTTACCAAGAGTAAAGCAGATCCTAACCTTTACTACAAGGTTGAAGATGGTAACCCAATGATACTCCTACTGTATGTAGATGATCTGTTTGTAACAGGTATGGATGGGTTGATTGCTGATACAAAGAGGAAGCTTGCTGTCGAGTTCGAAATGAAGGACTTGGGTATGATGCACTATTTTCTAGGCATGGAGGTGTGGCAGAATGCAGATGGAATTTCCCTGGGACAGGGGAAGTATGCGGTAGAGATCCTCAAGAGATTTGGGATGATGGATTGCAAAGCCATGACCACACCTATGGCACCGAACCTGAAGCTATTGAATGATGCTTCATCAGAAGCGGTTGATGCCACGATGTATCGTCAGATGATTGGGTCCTTGATGTACTTGACGAATACGAGACCAGATATTTGCTTTGCTGTGAACACCTTGAGCCAGTTCTTGACAGATCCAAGACATGTTCACTTGATTGCTGCAAAGCATATTCTGAGGTACCTGAAGGGTACAGTTGATTATGGGCTCAAGTATGAGGCGAATCAAAAGATTAACTTGGAAGGTTATGTTGATTCAGATTGGACAAGCAATGCCATTGATAGAAGAGCACTTCAGGATGTTGCTTCAGTATGAGATCGGGTGTGGTCTTCTGGTCTAGTAGGAAGCAATCCTGTGTGGCACTGAGTACAGCCTAAGCAGAGTATGTTGCAGCTTGTTCGGCTAGTTGCGAGGCAGTATGGCTGAGGAAGCTACCGTCTGATTTATTTGATCTGCAGTTGGATGCTACCTGTGTATATTGCGACAACCAGAGTTATGTGAAGTTGTCTGAGAACCCGGTGTTCCATGACAAGTCGAAGCATATCGAGATCAAATATCACTATATCAGGAATATGGTGCAGAGAGGAGCAGTGTGTTAGTTTTTCAACATTTAAGCTAGCATTATGATCTTAGGATCTTTTCACTGAGAGAATAACAAGTACAACAATAAAACATGAGCACATCACAAGAGACAAGAGACACAAAGAGTTTTCCTCGGGGAAACCATAAAGGAGAAAACCCCGCAACTTCCTCTAAGATAGAATCAACACCAAAACAATAAGAGATCTCCCAAAACAGCAGCAGCCTTCTGTCTTCTGTCAAGCCAAAGTATTTCCTTCTCCAAAGGTGCACCACACTTGAGAGAGCAAGTGAGTAATTCACAAGTGATAAATAGAGAGACTCTCACTCTCTATTTATATTAGTCCGTTCACTTGAATTACCATTTCACACGTAGGCTCGACCTAATAATTACTACTCGAGCCTACACCTTAATTAGTGTATAATAACTCAAGTGCCCCGAAACTGTGGGGACTTACCTAATGACTTGATATGACTTGTTTACATTATTAATCCTCCCGATCGGAACATCGAGGCATGACCACATGACTCAAATACATAATAGAAACATCCCGGAATAAACATCGGGTTACAATACATGAGATACATAGAAGAATACATTTTGAAGTTACATATACATCAACACTCCCTCTTAACTAGGAAGGTATTCTTTCGACACAATTTTCAGCATTGGTCTTCTTTTCTGTATCAGCTGGATCGTCTCGTCTTCAAGTCATCTTCATCTTCAAGTCATCATCACTGGATCTGGATCATCTCTCGATCTGGATCATCATCACTGGACTGGATCTGGATCATCTCTCGATCTGGATCACTACTGTTGGATCATCATTACTGGATCAGGATCATCACTCGATCTAGATCAACACTGGTGTTATCTCATGATTCTTCTCGTCATAGGAAGTTCTACAGAGCCAGGCCTTTTTCATACTGGATGTATCATCTCAGAGCTAGTCCTCTTTAAAACTAGATGAGGCATCTACACAGAGCTGGTCCTTTTTCATACTAGATGTGGCAACTACTCAGAGCTAGTCCTTTTTCATACTAGATGAGGCAACTACTCAGAGCTAGTCCTTTTTCATACTAGATGAGTCTTCCCAGAGCTAGTCCTTTTTCATACTAAATGAGGCAACTACTCAGAGCTAGTCCTTTTTCATACTAGATGAGTCTTCCCAGAGCTGGTCCTTTTTCATACTAGATGAGGCAACTACTCAGAGCTAGTCCTTTTTCATACTAGATGAGTCTTCCCAGAGCTAGTCCTTTTTCATACTAGATGAGGCATCTACTCAGAGCTAGTCCTTTTTCATACTAGATGAGTCTTCCCAGAGCTAGTCCTTTTTCATACTAGATGAGGCATCACAGAGCTGGTCCTTTTTCATACCAGATGAGGCATCACAGAGCTGGTCCTTTTTCAAACCAGATGTGGCATCCACTTCAGAGCTAGTTCTTTTTCAAACTAGATGAGTCTTCACAGAGCTAGCCCTTTTTCATGCTGGATGTGGCATCACAGAGCTGGTCCTTTTTCAAACCAGATGTGGCATCCACTTCAGAGCTAGTTCTTTTTCAAACTAGATGAGTCTTCACAGAGCCAGCCCTTTTTCATGCTGGATGTGGCATCCCGCAATGGAAGGAACCAATCCTCTCACCATGTCACTGCCCTTACATTCGACCATGGAAGGAACCAATCCTCTCACCATGTCGAAATGGCACTGCACTTATATCCGACCTGCTCGTCGGAATGGCCAACACTCACATCTGACATGGAAGGAACTTAATCCTTTAGCCATGAACATAATGGTTCAGCCCTTAATCAAGTGGGAACACATCCCTCTATCACATCAGAATGGCTACACAGTCCTGCACTGAATGATCCTGGTAACTGACCAGGTGCCTCCATTCCTAGAATGGCAATTGCCCTTACATCTGTCCTGCTCGACAGAATGGCACAGCCCTTATATCTGACCTGCTCGTTAGAATGGCTATGGATCTCAGTACTCATATCAGTCATGGAAGGAACCAATCCTCTCACCATGACGGAATGTCTCAGCCCTTACATCTGACCATGGAAGGAACCAATCCTCTCACCATGACGGAATGTCTCAGCCCTTACATCTGACCATGGAAGGAACCAATCCTCTCACCATGTCAGAATGGCTCTGGAACTCATCACTGTCTCTGGGAGGAAGCCTCAATCTGGAGAACACCAAGTCTCTCTCTGAAGTACTCAAACTTCAGCCTAGCCAATGGCTTCGTCAATACATCAGCTATCTGTTCCTCCGTCGCAACATACAGGAGCTTCACTGCTCCTCTTTGCACCATATCCCTGATATAGTGATATTTGATCTCAATGTGCTTCGACCTGTCATGGAACACTGGATTCTCTGACAACTTCACGCAACTCTGGTTGTCACAGTGTATACAAGTAGCATCTAACTGGAGATCAAATATATCAGACAGTAGCTTCCGCAGCCATACTGCCTCACAACTAGCTGAACAAGCTGCGACATACTCTGCTTTAGCTGTACTCAGTGCCACACAGGATTGCTTCCTGCTAAACCAAGAGATCACACCTAATCCCATACTGAAGCAACACCCTGATGTACTCTTCCTGTCGATGGCACTGCCTGCCCAATCTGAATCAAAATAACCCTCCAGGTTAATCTTTTGATTCGTATTGCACTTGAGTCCATAATCAACTGTACCCCTGCATGCTTTGCAACCATCAGGTGAACATGTCTCAATGTGTTCATAGCAAAGCAAATATCTGGTCTCAGGTACATTAAGGACCCAATCATCTGACGATACATCGTAGCATCAACTGACTCTGAAGAAGCATTACTCAATAGCTTCATGTTCGATGCCATAGGTGTAGCCATAGCCTTGCAGTCCATCATCCCGAACCTCTTCAGGATCTCTACTGCATACTTCCCTTGTCCAAGGAAGATCCCATCTGTACTCTGCCACACCTCCATGCCTAGAACAATAATGCATCGACACATAACAGGAGCATCACTGGTCTTCCGTCTTCAACCTTGAAGCAAAGGTTGGAATCCACTTTACTCTTAGTAAAGCCTAGAGTCATCAGTAATCTATCCATCCTGTCATATCATGTCGAACCTCAGGATCTTCNCTTATACAAGTGATAAGAAGTTCTTCAAGAGTTGAGTTCTTCATATTCCTCATTGCTTGAGGGATCTTCTTTGGAAGGTGAAAGCTTGATCTTCAATTGCTCCCATCTNAAAGCGGAGCATCATACTCCCTCTGTCTTCCGTACTCTATGCACTGAAACATTAAGTAGTATCCATCTAGGATCACTGGATACTAAGATCCTCTATCTTGAACTTCTTCAAAAGTTCATCTTGCACCCATCTGTGAGCTTGTCATCCTCTATCAACCTTTATAGCAAAGGTTAAGATATTCACCAAGCTCATCATGTATGTGTTATCCCATGGGTGTCTTCTGAACTCGTACAAGGCCTTCTTTCATTTGCACACATGATTATGCATGTCATGTGACTTCACTTCTCCACGATCCTGGGAGGCCATTCAAGGTGGCCATCACCACTTCTGTATTCTTCACTGCTTCAAGTTGTTCTTGATTTGAGAGACTCTTATGACTCCATGGTCTCTGCATTCTGGATCTTCACATTCTTCAACTAGTTTCTTTAGGTCATATTTTGATTTTGTTCTTCCCTTCAAATAGCTTGAAATTTTGGAAGACTTTCAACAGCTTTGCTTGCAATAGGTAGTGCTCTGTAATGCACATGTGCAAGCCTTCTATGCCAAAGCTCATTTGGCTCTACTATGTCATGGATCAAGGCTTGTTCTGGATAGCCTTTCAATTTGTACAAGCCTCCTTCTTGTTCTCCAATCACTACCGCATCATCGATAGTCTTTCCTTTTAGCCACATGATGACTTGACCATCTATGAATGCAATCCGCATTCCTTTTACATCAATGCTGAAACAAACAATACTTCTTTCATTGTTAGAGACTTACCAGAGTCTAGCTTGTATGAAGATTCCCCACTACCTTTTATTGGATATTGGTAGTCATCTCCTAGTTTCACCTTGTGAGGTGATTCATGTTCTGACAGTCTCACAAAGGATTCCTTGAATCCCGTCATATGTTTGGAAGCCCCACTATCTATGAGCCAATCATCACTTCCATGAGTAATGTTATCTGTGAGAGCTGATATCAAAACATATTCATCTTCGCTTGAAGAATCTTCACTTTCATATCTGGATCTCTTTCTGGATGGTTCATCATCCTCTGCAGCATGAGCATGATGTCTTTTTTGGCCTCGTCTACCTCTGAAACTGGAACCTCCATACTCATGGAGGTGTCCAATCCATTTTCTTCAGAGAGATCATATACTTCCAGGCTTGGAAGTTGTCAACTTCCGCAAGCTTTTCACTAAGCTGATGTGATATATCATATTGAAATGAGAACCTCAAATGGAAATAGCAAAAGATTAGATCTTACCGATTTGAGGTGTCTGTCCTTGTCTCGGAGTTCGTTGATCTAGGGTTTGTCGTAGAAACCCTAATTTTAAAAACTTGGAATATTTCAGATCTGATTGGATAAACAGATAGATCTCTTCAAATGGAGCTGTCCAATGTACTCCTTTTCTGAAAACAGTGGAGGGAAACTCCCAAAACAGGAAGCCCTAATTTTCAGATTTCTTCTGCAGAAATGCCTGTTACTATTTCTGTGATATCTCTGACAATACTGATCTTCTGTGTCTGAAATTTCTCACAGAGGTAACCTCACATGTCCCTGATCCAACACCACAGGTTTCATCAGAATTGGTTTCACCATTTGGGATTTATGATCCTTTTCCCAAGGTGACCTGTTACAGGACTGTTCAAAACAGTGAAGTTGTACGGCATGCCACGTGTCACTGGTTCATCTTCTGAGTCTGACCTTCGGACCACAGAAAGTACAGTCTGTGCCCTTTCTGGAACATCTTCAGGAATTCCATTTGGACCTCTGTAGCCCAAGATATTGCAGATCTCCCCAGGTGTCCTTTTTATGGATGATTTCTGGAAGAGGATGGAACCCTTACTTGGAGAGATCATATCTCTCAGAATATAGCGAATCAGAGGCTGACCTTTGGACACAGTGTTCATTAGGATTTTATCTTCGGCCCCTGCAATTTTTAGCTTCCGAGACTTCGCCAATCTCGAAATATAGTGACTGTACCAAAACTTAGCAGTTTTAGTATTTAGGGTTTCTCCTAGCTCAGGGTCAAACTAGGGTTTGACTTTCCCGGAGTTTCACCCAACCAAATTTATTGATCCAAGTCTCTAAATTTCGGTTTTGATGAGGAGAACAATCCTATGCTGGTCTCACCCAAAAATTCCTCTTTTGTAGAAAGCCTTAATTTTCTCATCGAAACTGAAAATGCTTGAAATAGAATTCCGCATCGACAGAAAGATGCACCCTTCAATGGAGAGTCATCCTAGCATACTTTTGCTGAAAATCTGTGGAGGAAGATCCACAAAATAGGAAGCCC